>JAJHUR010113778.1:0-10010 GCA_027495735.1 Lutjanus campechanus | reverse complement strand
TAATATCAAATGTATCAGAGACAAAAAAAAGCTGCATCAGCTAAAATGTAGTAAACATAAATGTTAACATATATTTAGTTGAATCTGTTTAAATAATATTATGGATTCTGGCACTGATTGGCCTAAAGGTGACTACATCATTTGTGGGTTGTGACACACGTCCTGCTTTAAATTAGGTTTAATCAATAATAATAATAATAGTGATATATTTTATGTTTAATGTACGTCTGTTTTTGCAACAAATGACAAATCAATTAAAAAATATATTTATTTATTTATTATAGGATGCAGTTTAAATCAGTATTATAGGATCGCTTTTATGTTAAAACACATTTCTGAAAAATTACAAATATTTTGTTTTAGGGTGAAATGAGGATCTTGAGCTACTATTATTTATTATTAGTGGATTCAGATTCATTTTTCTTAATTTAATCAATCAAAGTCAGATTTCAACTATTTTACATTTGATATTTCACACTATATTTGCACATGAATTCCTCCTCAAGGTGAAATTTAAAGGAATATTTCAGCATTTTGGGAAATATTTGTTTGCTTTCTTGTCCAAAGTTAGATGAGAAGATTGATATCACTAAATATGAAGCCTCAGCAGCTGCAGATTAGTTTGGTTTAGCGTAAACATTGGTGCAGTCTGGCTTATATGCAGATATACTCACTTTTTTTCATTCAGCATTGGGTATAACCATCCCCTCTGATGTGCATCATTCAGTATTATGCTGCAAGCTTCTTTTTTGTCTCCCATTGGCTAGTACATGTTGCCTTTGTTGGTTGGGCTGGTTTAGACATGAGGAGCGATGATTTATTATGTTTTTGGTGAGAATATCAGGGTGAGCACATCAGAGGTAGAGTAGGGCAGGTCATGCCTTTGCTTTGCCATTGCAGGAAAAAAAATTGCCTGATAAATAAACTAATCTCTGACTGTAACAGCATGTTCATGTGATAATAATATTTGCAATCTAACAATGGACGAATTCTGTTTTTTTTAATGGTGCACATGCTGTTCCAAGACACAGTTTGCAAAAGAAACTAGTGGCCCCAAAGATTACTGCAAGGTGAGAGAATTCTTGTCCATTTTTTATGTCTGAATGGACTAATGGATGAAGAATGGTTCACTCAAAATGCATAATTATGTAGTTTATCTCTCCCTGTAGTCTGTGGGCCTGTATTGATCACAAAATCTGCACTTCTTTTGTGGCTGATGTTCATGTCATAATGATCTTTTACTCCCTGAATTCAAGCAGCAAAAGTAAAGTGACAATGTCCAAATACTTCTGCTGCATTATTGGTCTGAATTTAATATGCAAGTGCTTTATAACACAGAGCAGTTCTGCTTTTCTGGACGGGCTGCTTAAAAAATGGGAATAAATTAAGAGTATACCCACTTCTCCAGGCACCACTACACCTCTAAGCATAAAGACTGGAGACAGCTAACCTGTCTCTGTCAAATGATCACTTACCAGCTCCTCTAAAGTTAACAAATTAACCCGTTATATCTTATTTAATTAATCTAAAGTGTTAAAATGTCAAGTTTTGGTTTTGCAAGGTACCAGACTTTTTCTCGCCTGATCCAGTGACTTACTTATTAGTTGCTTGACGAGTTTGTGGTGACGACAAAACTCCTGGTCTAAAACTGTTGTGTAGCAACAACATCACGATGATATTTTTACGCTTTGTTTTTATTAATCAAACAAACCAAATATAACTTGTTAATTAAGTAGCTTAAGCTAAAAAAAGATGTGCTGGTGTGTGTTATGTGTTTGGACTGAGCCAGACTGGCTGTTTCCCTTTGTTTGATGTCAATCATCTGCGCACATGTGGGTCAAGTGTAGGTGCAGGATGGAGGCGGAATATGATGGGAAAAAAATACCACAAAGAGAAGAAAATACAGCTACAACAAAGCCTGTACTACTTACTTAAAACGTCAGTAACATTTCAAAAAGAAATGTGCCAATCTATGGATGCATTTCTGCTAAAACCCAAAGATAAGTGCCAAACAGATAAGATCAACAACAGCAGAAATAACTAGCATTTTCTGCACTGCAGTCACCTGTAACCTGTTACTGCAGAGTTTACTGTGTGCTACTGAATCTGAAACTGAGACAGACATCATATCAAAATTTCAGACCACCTCTCAGCCTCGCTGATGTGTCCCACGTTGTCCCACAGAAACATAAAACAAACTCTTCGCCCCACATTTGGATTGTTGGGATTTGGTAACACCACTCATATTTAACACAAAGATAAAAAGTGAGTACATATACTTCCAAACATGTAGAAAAATTATTTTAAGAAAATAAATCACAGCTCACAGGTTAAACTGTTAAAATGTAATCAAGACTCTTACGATAAGACAAGACAAGACAAGACATTCCTTTATTAGTCCCACAGCGGGGAAATTTTCAGTGTTACAGCAGCAAAGTGGATAACAACAATATGAAGAAGTATCAATAAAAAGAAATAAAACAAAATATAAAAAGTACAAGCAAGAGGAAATAGAAAAAAATCTGAACGATTTAAACAGAAGAAGATAAAAATAAAAAAGTAGGAACACTATAAACAGGGGAAATGTAAAAATAGGAACAGTATATTCACTATACAAGGACACTCAGCAATCAAATTTACACCATTGCACAGAGGGAATATTCATATTGCACACAGAATCATGATAATACACTTGATTAATGCATATTGAAATTAAGAATTCATCTGATTAAAGTACTGAATATTGCACCTTGAAGTTAAAAATTAAGAAATACTGCACAGTATGAAGTGACGTTACACCGTAAAATAATAATTGATGATTGCACAGTTGGTGCACATGGTGAGTTTGAAACTGAGCATCATTATTCTTCATTGTTGTGACTGTATAACTTTATGCATCTTAAACGCAGTAAACACGACTCTCACTCTGTGTGTTTGGAGGCTTCAAGTGTTTGCCTTGAATCAAGTTAAATGTTTCACAACAGGTCCGAAGGTTTAGTCTCATTATATAGAATCGGTGCTGATAATGTGCCCATACATCATCACAAGCACAGAGGAGATTTCTTGAAGGGTCGAACTGATGAAACACAGCATGAATCTGATGAAACACTTGAATATGCACCGACTAAATTAAAGAGCAGCGAGCGAGATGCAGCGTGTTTGATTGTATGAAGAGCCCTTACTGTATGGACGGCAGCCAGCGAGGAGCTCCGTCTCCTCTGAGGCCTCTCAGCCTTCGAGTTGGACGCCCACTCAGTGTAGCAACACCTCCATGTTAGACTCATCATGGCTGCCCGGCACGGCGCTGTGACTGGAACTGTTCAGCAGAAAACTAGCGTAAACATTTGTCCGCCAACTTGTAGCCGTAGTTAATTGTTTGGCCGACTTCAAGCAGCACACACGCACATAATGTTTGTGTGGCTCATGGCTGCAGTTTACTGTAAACCTGAAGTGTGTTCAAACAGTTTATTTCCTCTTAATTATGAACGAGTATCTTTGTCTTTCACAGTTTTGATGCAGCGTCTACTAATTAATGAGAGATTAGTCACAATTATGACCTTTTTATATCACTTAATGATGGGGGAAAAAATACTAAGATGATGAATTTGTTTCCTACAAATGGAGAAAATGACCTCTGCCTCCAAAGGTTTGTGCAGGAAGAGTAAATGTGTCATGTAATTTTCTTTTTGTTAAACTCCATCTGAACTTAAATAGCATCTTTTATTCTGCTACAGTGTAAAGAACTGCTTTCAAAAATTGCTGCAGCCAGAGGGGAAAACTTTACACTTAATGTTTTATATCTCTTAGTTTCATCTTTGCACTCAGCTGCTGTTTCTCTGTCCTCAAAGATAGATAATTTCTTATCAAATGGCAAATTAAACAACTTGATCAGCATTTAACGCATTCGTTTTACAACTTAAACTTGTTTGCATTATATAGTTTTGTCTCTGTTTGTTAAGTAAGGTGGTGCAGATCTATGCACGGGCCTTATAAATGAAAACATTAACCTTAAAATCAGCTCTAGCTTGTACTGGTAAGAATTGACAACAGGCCAGAATCGGTGTTATATATTTTTTGTTTTTGTCGAGATTCTTGCTGCAGCATCCTGAACATGCTGAGAACTTCTATTAAAACTAGGAAGACCATAGAAAAGTGCAGTACAATACAGTCAAACTTTGAAACATTAAACATCTAAACAAACATCAGACGGGGAAAACTACACTTCAGTAATATTTGCAGGCTACCTGATGTTAACTCATTTGCAAGTTAGCTATAGCACCATAAAAATCTTTTAGTGCACAGCACAAGCAGAAATACCAGTGTAGAAAAGTCCTGTATTCAAAATAACAGAAGTATTATAATCAAAATGCACTTAAAGCACCAACATTAAAAGTGCTCATTTTGCACAATAGAGCATTTCACAACTGACCCTTCGCTAAGCCCCGCCCTCCTTCGTTACTGTTGCTACGCCTGCCTACGATGATAACGGTGGCAGATTTAACATCAAAACTGGGAGTAATTGATGTCTCATTTCTAGCTGACGACCGTGGATTTTGTCAGCTAAAATTACTCACAAGCAGATTTCATAAGCGTAGCTGGCTTATGCTAAGTCGACTTGAGTCAGCAGAGAAGTCTACAGCTGACGTTTTAATGTTTCCATCTGACACGTTTTCAAACAAGAACCTGTGTGAAAGTGTTTACATAAAGTTACCTCACAGCTGCGTGCATGATATAACATTAATACTAAAAAACTGAGGCTAAAGCTAGCTTACATCTCAGCAAGCATTGCTAGCATTTGCAGCTTATGTTAGAGCAGATGAAGACAGATTTTGATCCATTCACCACACGTGTGCTCTTGTGTTTCACGTTTTTGAGAGACGACAAAAAAGGCGTCACCGTCCAGACTCATGAAACGCTGAGTATCGCTCTTCTCTGAGCCTCCTGCACACGGTCAACATGGAGAGAAATGGAAAGTTTGACAGCACTAGTTACGGTTGCTAAACTATGATTGGACAGGTACTGTTTGGAGGCGGGGCTTAGGGTCATAGGATAGTTCGGATTTTTTTGAAGTGGTGTTGTATGTAGTAGGCCTACTTGTCCATATAGTTGGTGAATCTGAAGTAATACAAAACAACAAAATCACGAAATAACACAAATAAAAAACGTTTTTGCCAAAGGAGTCTGGTAGCTTTGGTGAGAGCAAAATTTGGCTTATATATAACAACAGTTTCCTGATGTGAAAAGCTGTTCGACTGCAAAGTTAAGGGGTGAAAATACTCTAAATATAGTGTACACTTAAACTGATATAAAGTTTTTTTAGATGTCAAAAATGCGTTTTGCTGCTCCAAACTGTTAAAACCAGAAAATAAATAAGAGACAACTCACTCCAGAGGCTACAACTGCAAAGGTGCGATCCTCTCTGTGCTTCAGCCTTGATGTCGGGACAACAGGCAGCGACTGGTCAGCTGACCTGAGTGACCTTGATGGGACGTATTGTTGTAAAAGCTCAGGGAGCCTGAAGAGGTTGGAACCAGTCCATTTAATGATTTGTAGTAGGTAAACAATAAAATATTAAAATCAATCATAAAACACACAGGGAGGCGGTGAACGGAGGCCGATAATGGAGGAAATGCGCTCTCGCCTGTTAAAAGACGAGCCGCGGGCACGAGAGGGAGGCCTGGATAACACCGACATAAAGAGCTTTACAGCAGATATGTCGGGTTGAGATAAAAGCATGTATAGCCCTTTCAAAATCACTGAATGATAAAAAGGACATGATCTAAGATAATAGCTTCAGATGGAATCTTCTTGTCCATTATCACACGCCGATTTTTAACAGTAGATTTTACACACGGCTCCGGGGGAACACAGATCCATATCAGAGGCATCACAGCCAGGCATCACTTCATTCAAATATCAGGACTTTAGCTTTACTCTCATTTTAAGTTCATTTTATATACCGCTGGGTAGCTTGTGAATTTCCCCCCTGTGAACAGATAAACTCGGAAGATATGAAAGAAAAGGTGGAGAAAGACGTGAGGGGCGTGAGGCGTGTGCTCTGAGTTACCTGGCCACAGATATTTTGTATTATTAATCTGAATTTGGAGAGTAACTATTAACAAAAGTTTTGAAAGACGTGTTTCACGGCTGGGAGGTGCCGAGTGCGTCGCTGTGCTCGTACCTCAGCCGCTAATGGGGGAGAAAAACAAAAACAAAAAAACTGGAGGCTGTTTGTTTAACCCATGGTCAAGATAGTTTCACCACTGAGACTCCAGGTTGGATGAAACAGAAGTGTAGTTGCCATGGTTACCTGCAGGCTAATATCACCTTTAGCATGGACTAAGCGCGCGCTGTGTTTCAAACAGGTTTTAACCAAAAATCTGCAAGCCAATCAGATTAACTGCAGCCATGTTATAAAGCAGAATTATTTTATATTTTCTGACTATTTTCTGCATTTTAAAGAGTAAGAGAGCAACTTAAAAATGATTCAGAAAACAGTCACAAACTTGAGAATGCTTGAAAAAGTTTTGATCCCATTCAGCTGAAGGTTAATACTATCCAGCTCTGTCAAAACACTAGAATATTGATCCTACAGTAATAATTTAAACATCCCCTGTCTGTGTTTCTTTCTTCTATCTTATATTTATAAAATATAAACAGAGGGGGGGGGGATAAAACTCACGATCTCCACCGAACACACAGCAAATATGCATATTATTCATAATTACACAAGCGGTTTGTCATTCAGCTCTGGTACACAGTTGTTGAGTGAAGAGAGCCTCTTCATTTGTTTGGGAATAATGTTCCACTCAAACATGCGGCACAGCACAGGGTTACTCTAGTAACCTTTTCTATGAATAGTAAATGTCACCGTAATCAATTTTAGATGGGGCGGCTCTGCAGGTGGAGCCAGGAGCAGGTTGGGAGGAGGAAAAGAGGTCTTGTGTGAGCTGCTGCTGCTGCTGCTGCTGGAGTGAGCGTGCCTCCACCTACTGTAGAAGGTTTTATAAAGGAGTCGTGAGGTGAACAGCCCGGAGACTTAAAGAGACCAAATATCTGCTGTGAAGAACCCAGAGGAGGGAGGGATTCACTTATACAACTTTATCAATGTCGTGATGTGACATTAGGTAACATAAAGGGATTTCTGTTATTGTAATATTGTGGTATAGCTTATATTTATACTATATTTATTTCTTTATCACACACTGCTGGACTGCAGTCACAGGCTCCCCTTTTAATCGTGGTAGATGCATCTGTGACTGCAGTCCAGCCGCACAAATACTTGGAAACCAGCCTGGATGATAAACTAACTTGACTGTTTGTGAGATGCCAACACTGACTGTTGTTTGTAAAAGGAAAATCAAAGACTGCTTTTTCTTAATTTTAACGTTGCCGACAGAAGTAGTGGTTATCCCCCGGTCATCCAGATGAGTCATCAAGCTGCGAATGTTGAAATGTTGAAAAGTTTTACCTGAATCAAAACGTCTGATTGTGGCGTATATGGTTGACTTGAGTTGTTCAGAATTCCAACAGGATCACGACTGTTTCAGAGCGATCGGCGGCGTCTGTGGCTGCAAGCTGTGTTGACTGGACTGAGGACATAACCGGTCATGTTTGCAGCACCCATCGACAAGCTGTTGTGGTCCACTGTACGTCTGTTGCCAAACTGCGTGCACAGCTTGCTCATTGTTTACAAACTGTAAAATATTTGTCATAAGATCATCTCAAACTTATGTAATAACCGTCATTGCCAGAAGGGGGCACGTTGCTCTGGGGGGAATCTTTGCTGCCATCATAGGCGTCTGAAAAACTGAAGTGAACTTGATGAGATGAACTCTCTGAGGGCTGAGGGAGCAAGTAAACAACGATGGTCACTCAATGTATATTACCCACAATGCAATGCAGTCATGCAAATAGTGCAAAGAATATAATATTCATTAAAGGATAACTTCGGTATTTTTCAACCTGGGCCCTATTTCCCCATGTGTATGTGTGTGTATGATTGATAGATACAACTCGTTTTAAAATTGGTGCGGTATTGAGGTACGCGGATGCAGCCGGCAGCTGCGAAACGAATAGATATCGGGGCAAATTCGTCCGTAAAAGTTTGTACATTAAACATGCTTTTTTTCGCCACAGTCCGGCTCACATCACCAGTGTAATCTCTGTCAACAACATGCAAAGCGTCTCTCTTACCGTTCACTCTGTGACGACATCTCACAGGATCTTTGCTTGTTGAAGAATGTATTAGATGTCTTCTCTTCTTGGGCTGGCAGGAGTCATCTTGAGAAAAGTGTGCACTGCTGACCCGATCGTCTGCCAGGCGCAGTGTCTGGACAGGAGTGTTAGCATCCAGTTGTAGCACAATTAGCCACAACTTCAGCATGTTGCTGTGCGACAAAGTCAGCCTGTAAAAGCTGTACAGGGTGTTGCAGGACATCCTGTTGTTGCACTTCGATGACGCAAAAACACGAACCATTGTTTTCAATAGTTGCAATAAAACTTTCAACTGAACTCCGGGACAGCTAACTCCGCTCTGACCGGCTCTCAGCATGACTCCTGTTTTCTTCCGGCAACAAACAAAGATCCCGCGAGATGTCGTCACACACAGCAAGCAGTAAGTGAAGCATCTGAGCCGGACTGTGGTGAAAAAAGCACGTTTAATGCACAAACTTTGACGGACGAATTTGCCCCGATATCTACCGTTATAACTCGTTTTGCAGCTGCCGGCTGCATCTGCGTCTCTCAATACCGCAGCTATTTTAAAACGAGTTGCAGCTGTCAATCATACACACACATACACATGGGGAAATAGGGCCCAGGTTGAAAAATACCGAAGTTATCCTTTAATTTATTTATTTTCATGCATCATGCTCATTTCAGTGGACAGCTAATAAAAAGCCATTTTCTGTATATGCATAGGCTATGATTGTATAGTTGCACATCAACAAGCTAGCGGGCGCTACTGCGTCATCTCATACACTGCCACCCACTGGCCAGTCGCTGTAAGCGCAACGTAATTTTCTCAAAACCAAGATGGCCGACAGAAGGCCAGAAACGCTGAGCAGCTCAGGAATATCTTGCCAGTCGTTCTAAAGTACAAGACCCTCGCAGGTAAATAAAATATTTTGACAACTAATGAGTAATATAAATATAAACATTTCCAAATATTTATTTTTTTGTTGGGAGGAAATTACAATTAATAATTTGTCAACTAAATGACACTTTGTTCTTCTACTTTTTCTTCTTCTTTTGGCTGTTAATTAATTAATTAATTTGTGTTATTAGAATGTAATTAGCATTTTTTTGTGACAACAACAATATTTTTGTGCAACAGTGCAGTGCATGATAGAAAGTCAAGAGTGAGCTATTAATCAGTATTTGAATATGTTACAATATGTGAAAACATTTGTTTAACTGCATTGCAAATACATTTTATTTGATTATTTTATTAATTGGTTTGTTAAATACATATTTCATATGATTGAAAACTCAAATACATGCTGTCCACCTGAGTGGAAATGCAAAAAAAAACTGCTTTAGTTCAAAAAGTTCAATTGCTTGTTTGTTTTTTTCATGCCTAAAGAGAAAAAAAAAACACTTAGGGGAAAAAATCCTGACTGTCATAATTCATGCATGACAGGGATATTTACCGGGACAAGGCATAATAATCAGCATTTCACACATGGAAAAAAATGCAAGCTATCATAAACCTGAAGCAATAATAGTTCTTATTATTAAGGCACAGATCACAAACAGACATTTTCACAATCAAAAAGCAGCTCTGATGCAGTGCAGAAGAAATGAGTCTGCAGGGAAAGAAAAAGAAGAAGAAGGAGAAGGAGGAGGCTGACCCAAGATGGCAGCATAAACAACTAAACACCCGATCAACACTAAAATGAAAAGCCCTGAATTCAAACACTGAAAAGGAAATAAACACATCTGAACTAGAAATGGAGAGGGGAAGAAAATAACTTCAATAACCGGGAAAAACAACTCGAATTGAACGA
>JAJHUR010113761.1:0-10725 GCA_027495735.1 Lutjanus campechanus | reverse complement strand
AGTCCTCGGGAAAGGGCTGGGGGGTGGAGTAAACTACACGGCCCGTTTTTGGCGCGATGAGAAAAGGGGCGCAGAGAGAGACATCGCCCTGAAGATCTACAAAGCTTTGTGTGCGGGTAATCGCATGTAGCTGCTCTATAAGAGTCCAAGACTCGGTACAAAGGCCCGAAAATGAGCATAATATGTCCTCTTTAATGAATATGGATCCCATTGTTACGTGCCAGTCAAGGAAGCCAGGACCCAGTTGCAGAGTAAAGTCAAAAATGATTTATTTACAAAGTTACAACAGAAAGTCAGTTCACAAAAAATACGATCAAGCAAAGTATGAACAAAAACTCTCTCTGAGGGAAAAGTAACAACAGAAAATGCTAAACAGAAAGTCACCATAAATATGGGAAAACGAGCAAGAACAAAGTACAACAAAAATTAGTGACAAGGCACCAAAAACTCACTAGACTCTGAGAAAAACACTGGAGAACAAACACATGGCATGAGACAGGAGATCACTGACAGCACGAGTGTACTGCAGGAGCAATGAGAATAATCCGGCACTCGAGACAACGAGAGTGTGGTTTAAGAAGCCGGTTAATTTGGGCAGAACGAGCTGCAGGTGTGCTGGGAGCCCACTGCTCCCAGAGATCGGCCCGCCCCTCGGCACTCCCCCTGCAGGAAGAGGGAGAGAAGGGTCAGATAAGAGCATACAACAAAACACACAGAAAATCAGGACCACAACACCCAGTGCTAGCTTTGACTCTGAAGAGGCTAAAAATATATATTCTCATGGATATGATGGACCACAAGCTCATATTATGAGCCTCCTATGTGTCAAAGAGACCTGCTCCTGGTCTCTTTGACACACAGAGTTTGGAAAAATAGCAGTAAGAATTAACAGTCACAAGGGAGAAATTGAGTTGTGGTGTGAGGAGAATCAGCAGAGAACCAGGCTGGTGTCCTGGTCAGTGATTGGTGTTAGCTAACAGCTAATCCTGTGTTCATGAAAAACACATGTACGATTAGGGGGGCAGGTGAACGACAGTTCCCTGATAAACTTTTTGTTTGTTAGGTGCTTGTGTGGTCAGTCAGACCGCTGTGTTAGTTACAGAGGCAGCTGTGAAGTCCCGCCTCTTCACCTGCACGAAACACACCCAGGAGTGAGAGCTAGCGCTCGCTCTTCTCCTGTCAAGAAAACCGTGGACTCGATGTCCTGACAGGCAAGAGTTTGAGCACCCGTAGCTACACAATGATTCAGCATGGCCACCGGAAGTGAAATGCACTGTTAAACTAGCTAAAAATACCAACTAATTCAGACTCAGTACCAGCAACTCCTGCACAGTGCACAGCTTCCAGCCATACCAGAGTTAGCTCAGGCTAATTTTCGTCTGTGACACACCCTCAGCCATGACATGTTTAGGTTCTCCTTCCGCTTGTTGAGGTCCTCTGTGAAGGCAGTCTTGAAGCGTGCAACATAAGCAGGATCACCATCTGAGACCTCCATCTTATGCTGGAGGTGACAGAGTGCAGGTAGCATTGCAGAGCAGGACATGTGTTTGTCACCACCCAGGAAGATAGTGACATACCTATAACACACACACGAGCAACAGAATGACTACACTTTACATTCAGATTACACCCATTAAAGAAACAAGCCTAGAATTACTTCTATAATACAATACCAAAGTGACTATTACTTGTAGACCTATTAGGCAACATAAAATAAAATTGGAAATGAACTTGCTTGCATGGTTCAAGCCAGTCGGTCACATTCACGCCATCAAACCCACTGTGACCGAGAGACACTGTGATTGATCTCTGTATAATGTGTGACACCTGAATGAACTGCTTTGCACATGCATCCGCAAAGTGTCTTTCTTCTGTTTTCACCACACCTAATAAGAATGAGTGCAGCTGCCATTTGTCATCGATAAGGTGTGCTGTTACACCGAGGTAGTTTTGGTTATTCACTGATGTCCAGTGCAATAAACAGAGCTTGAGCCAACAGCTTCGTTTTCACAGCCTTTTCACTGTCGTAGAGCTCGTGGATTCTTGCCACAACAGTACCCCTCGAAGGTGCTTTGTAAAATGGGTCACCTGAGGCAATCTGGATGATTTCCTGAAGCCCCTGATTTTCAACAATGCTGACGGGCCTGCAGTCCATAGCAACCCATTTAGCCATTGCATTTGTTAGTCTAGTTGTGGTTGCTGACCCTGGTTGCATCTAAGTTAAACATTGATAGCAATTGTACATTTACTGTAATTCTAATTTTGTATCTTCAGACAGTTTCAGAATATTTTTCCTCTCCCAAAATTTGTTCCTACTGAAAAACAATGATCAGCATCACAATAAGATTTTCTTTACATCTACATGCAATGCAGATATAAAGAAAAAAAAATATATTTTTTAGTTTTTTGTGAGCTTATTAATAAAATTAAATTTTAACCAATTTTTCAAGAGCATTTTCATTGTATTCTGAATCCAATTTTTCTTTGTAAAGGGCATAAAACTGATCAAACTGATTTAAAGGAGTCAGTTTTAATATAACTGAACCAAACACTGTAACAACAGCTGATAATTTATATATGTTTCAGTAGTGATAATTTTAATAAAATAATAAAGTTTACTAAAATACTTATAACTTGCATAACTGGGCTAAAGTTAGTTTATTTTCCCCAAATAAAGGATTAAGTGTTCTCTTTAGTCACTACTGAAACATTATTACATGTTTCGGTTGTGACAATTTCACATCATTTTGAGCCGATCTCAAAGATTCTAGTCAGCACATGGTGAGCCAGCACAGCTCTGAACAGCTGTACACACAGAAAAAAAGTTTTCTGAAATTACAACCGAAAAAGTTTCTTTAATTGCAAAAAACTGATGCACAGTAGTGATGTCCCTTAAAGTTACAGCCTGATTGTCAGACTTTTTGGACACATTTACTTCAAAATGATGGCACCTATCACCTCACCATGCAGCCATGAGACAGAGAGACACAGACACACTTCCTGATCTAAAGTGTGGGGGTGTGGCTAGAAAAATAGTCTCCATCCATGGACTCAAACTCACACTATTTCTGGAAAACATTTTATATACTGTATATGTATAAATTCATAATTTACAAAGAAAATGCAAGCATTTAAAATGTTTATGTTGTTTTAGTGCCGGTGCCGTCAGGTCGCCGCCCACCATGTGTCTTGGATCTGTCCGAGGTTTCTGCCTGTTAAAAGGAAGTTTTTCCTCGCCACTGTCGCCAAAGTGCTTGCTCATGTGGGGATTGTTTCAATTGTCGGATGTAAATATGATTATAGAGTGTGGTCTAGACCTACTCTATATGTAAAGTGTCTTGAGACAACTTTGTTGTGAATTGGCGCTATATAAATAAAATTTGATTTGATTTGATTTGATTTGATTTTTAGTGATGAGAGGAACAAACAGCAGCTTGTTAGTGTCATCTAAATTCTTTTTTTTTTTTGTCTCATTTGTGAAATAGGCTAAAATGTCTTGTTATTTTCCTGATAAGAGAGAATAAAAACAATGAAACAGCCTGTTAACTCAGTCTGAATGACTTTATTTTGCATTTTTAAAGTTTTAACATGTGCATATGTTTTAGATAAACTGTAAAGATAATATAGGGTGATGCAGAAATGGCAGTAAAACTTGTCAGGAATATTAATTTATGCAACGAATGAACTCCTCCCATGATTTATTGATAAGGCTTATTGTGACTTCGGTCATGATGGTTTGTCATTTAAAAAAAAAAAAAAACGCATTCCCAGCAAGAAAATGTGGGAAACACTACTATAGATAATACTGCAGAAGGATCTTTGTGAACATCTAAGATTTGCCCACTTAAATGGTTTTTCAATTTGTTTTTTGGTTGTGGGGCAAACGTTTGCACCAATTAGGTAGAAAGGCCCATAGTAACTTTTCAGAACCTCAACACCAACACTGACATTCTCACATGTGTAACATTGGCTGCACATAACACTTCTGTCTGTATTAAATCACTCCACACAAATGAATTGTGTGTTTCTGCATATTTTGACACTTCATTTTAACACCAATGATGTAAAAGGCATCAAAACCCAACAAGCACTGTGCAGCTTATAGTATCTGCAATGTTGTCAACTGGCCACTAGAGAGCAGGATTGCACATATTATGAATCTCACCAACACGCTTCACCAACATTCACCAACAGTCAGAGATGGAAGCTTTATGTTAGAACATTTCTGTGCTTTTGGTGCCATTTTCCTCTTGCTGGGTTAAATACAGGAGTCCAGATGCAGAATAATTGCACATCATCCAAACTCAGGATTGGTAACTTCTGTGATGTCTGCAGGTATTCTGGCCTTGAGAAAATGTAAATTCATTTCAGGGATTGCAGTGTAATACTGAATTCACAGGGGGTTGGTTCCAGTACAAAAACATTCTAATACACACACACACCAAGCTACAACCTTAAAAACACCTCTGTGTTAAACCAAGTCTTTTTTAAATGCAGCTTCAAAGGGATGAGACTACCTCTTTGGTGTAGGAATTATTCAAGTCATCTACTTAAAACAAGATGATGTAAGCTTTGCTTTACAGCGACCACAAGTCGCAATTATGACAAATGAGGTGGAGCACAAGTAGAGAGGAGTCAGAGTCAGCAGACTGTCCTTTATACAATGAAATGTTTCCAGAGTTTTCTAATGTTCTGTGCCTGTGCGTGCCTCAATAATAACCTGCTGGTCATACCTGAACCTCATGTGGAAAAAAAAAAAGCCCAGAGGGTTACACTTCTGAATATTTTTATTATTATTATTATTATTATTATTATTATTATTATTATTATTATTATTATTATTTTGCAAAAGGAAGAATGTGTTACTTCTTTCAAAAATAAGACTGTAACTTTTGAAAGAATAATTTGTTCTTCTTTCAAAAGTTCCAGTCTGACTTTTATAGAGACCCTTCAGTCATGTACTAAAAACATACACTAATAATCTGCTTGGAACAATATTGTGTGTCTAATATGCAAAATAAAGTATAATTTCCACATTAAAATCTTTTTAAAGGACATCCACTCCTTTTACCTGATTTGAAATTCCTGAATCTGTTAATATTGCAATTTTTGTCCATTTCCAAAGTTTTCCTGCTGGACACACGATGTCTCCTACAGGGGGCCACTGGGCTTTATGCACCTCAAAGTCGAGGATGGGGGAGCAATGTCCCCCCCTAACACTGAGGCAAAGCAGGAAAATACACAGTTGTAAAATTGCCATAGACATAAGCATAAGCATAAGCATCATAGCAGATTTATTATTGTCAATACTAAATTAACATGATGAGGGCAGTGTGTGTTTTGTTGCTGTTATGGATTACTGGCCAAGCACACCGAGCGCTTTAATTAATTAGTTAAAAGCAGCATGAGTTCAAACACGCAGTCGCACAGTAACTTGTGCCTCCACCATCTAAATTAGACAACAGGACATTGTGGAGCAAAGGTGGTCATTTTGACTGTTTCTCCATTTATATGTGCAATAATTTTGTTGAATTAAAATATACAATGCTTCTGATACCTGACTTTCCCAAGTGTCTGTATGTTTATACATACTGATCACATGGAAATTGCCACTGTTAAATTGTTACTTTTTACAGGATTGGAGATGCATCTTGGTTGCTCAGCAACTATAATTGTCTCTGTCAATAACACTTCACAACTGGTCTCAGTTTCCAATTTCCAGACATTAAAATACAAATAATTAATGATTAGGCTCAATTTAAGATAAAGTAGGGGAGACCAGGGATGGTTGTAACACTTTTTTGTCTCAGCACCTTTAACTCACTGAATTTTTGTGTTAAAGCTCTCAGATTTTGAAACAAAGTACTTAAAAAATGACTCTTTTTGTTTTATTTTTCTACTCATTTCTACTCATTTAGAGTTTGGAAGTCAAAGGTCAAAATGGCTGCTTATTGCTGTTCTAGTAGTTCTGGAATACTGCCACCTCTAGGGGACAAAACACAAGTCCCCATGACATAAATCATTCAATATAAGGGTGAAGACTTGGGTTAGGATTAGGGTAAGGCAAGGTTTAGGTTAAATCAGTATGATGTCATCTGCGTATGTGTGAGTATGTTGGTGTCGTCACCAGTGGCTCGTTTGGCGTGCTGGCCGTCCATGGGCTGACCAGCTGATATCTCTCACGTCTGTGGACTGACATTATTCGCTCATCACCACGCTGCACTCTTCCAGAATGTACTTGCACACTGATGAGTGCAGCTGAGGCTCCTGAGTGTCAGACTGCCAGCGGCACCGATGGTCCTGGCATATTTGGTGCCCTCGGCAATCTCAGGAGCCCCCTCCTCCAACTGACCAACAGCAGCTCTCATCTCCACCCATCTACAACACAAGTCCAACAATATCTAGAGTGTACAACACCACCCTTTACAGTGTGTCTTAAACTATGTGTAAAGGAAAAAGGGACTTTTCTTCTTCAACACATTCTACATGTTAGAAACTAGTTGTTGAAAACATGTGAAAACACAGAGAATGATTTTCTGGATTCTGTGTTCAGAATTTTTTCGGTGGACCTCAAACATGGCTCGGCGACGTGCTGGAGCCATGGTCCCCCAACACTATATAAAACCCACAAACCAACACACGAACGACACCGCCTCCCCCATCCTTCACCCTCCAGAGTTACAAATGTACCTTCAGCGATTCTCTTTGACCTCAGTACACAGAGACTTAGATTCTGCACCAGCCCACATCCTCTAAGTCCTCCAAGTTTGTCTGGAAGTAACGTTATTACAGCTAGTAAGCTGGTTAGTCTGACATGCTAACGTTTGCAGCTTACGTTAGACAGAAGTGGCAAAAGTCCACACATTCTTTACTGAAGTAGAGGTACAGATACTTTCTACAGCCTGTTTGTGTGCAAAGCTAACTGAATCTTACCTTTTCTCCATAGTCCAGTCTGTTTTGTCTTGTTCCACCTTGTTACAACTTTATGTCCTTTTTGTCTTCTTATGTCTGTTATGTCGTTATTGCATTTGTTTTTTTGCAAATGTTTTTGTCTTGTTTCGTCTTTTACAAACATTTTAATTTTGTTACATCCTTTATGTAGTTTTTATCTTGTTGGATCTTTTATTTCATTTTCATCTTGTTACATCTTTTACATACGTCGTTTTTGTATTATGTCTTTTATGTCGTTTTTATCTTGTTACATCTTTTACAAACATTGTTTTCATTTTGTTACGTCTTGTAGTTGTTTTTGTTTTGTTATGTCTTGTTCGAATGGCGTTTTCATTCTGCTACACTTTTACATACGTCCTTTTCGTCTTCATACATCCTTCATACGTTGTTTTTGTCTTGTTATATCTTTTTTGTCTTGTTACAGCGTTTTCTTCTTTTTTGTAGTTTTAACTACAAAGGGTCAACAAAGGTTTGTTTTTTTTAACAGCTATCAGTCTCTAAAATACTACATCTACATTTGGTGAGATATGGTCATGGAATCATGGTTACACTAAAAACTGAGCACAACTTCTGTAGTAAGATCTTTGACACAGGGTCCCTCTACAGGACAAGGCCACCAAATGAGATAATAATGGAGAACTTTAGTTTAAGTCGCTCCTAAGTGCGGCAGATTCCCTAACATTTAATCACATTACCAAATCTAAATGCCATGCAGTGGACTTTTAGTGCTCAGTGCAGTGGACTTTTAGGGACAATGTCAATGTTATGTCATCAATGTCAATCAATCAATGTCATCTAAGTCACCTGTTTTCCCATTCATAAGGAAGTAAGTCTCCCATGCAGGCCTGGTATGTACTGAATAATAATCCTAACCCCAGTCAGACAGTGTATGTATCAGGCTGTGCTACTGTAAATTTTATTCTCTGTATGATAAAACGTCAGCAATAATGGAAACGTGAGCTGTACACAACACTGGGGTGGGTTGAAAACAAGATGCATTCTTGTATCTTGGTTCTTCGTGCTCGACTGCACTTTTCATTGTTCAGCAGCGCTCTTTAAACTTCATGTCTTCTTTTTGTTCCCCTTCTTGTACTGTAACATATGCCATTTGTGAGACCCTTTAATATAGACTGCCTCTCACCACTGTGAGTGCTTATATTTTTAGTGTTGGAGCTTCCAGTGGGAATCTAACTCTCAGCCCCCTGGCAGGATTAGAGCCGCGTTGTCCTCTTTGAGCTAAATAAGACCACATGGTTATGAATTATGAATATGGAGAGCACATGTACATACAGACTGATGTAATCTTGCCAGTATTTTTCTCTGTACTATATTCCCCACACTTTATCCAACATTCAGAAAAGTTGGGACGTTGTGTAAAAACAAATAAAAACAGAACGCAAAGATTTGGTAAAACTTTTCAGTCTATATTCTTCTGAATACAGTACGAGTAAGATGTTTAATGTTCAAACTGAAAAACTTCATTGTTTCTTGTAAACGTACAGCCAGTCACCACATAAATTATACAATCACCACACATTTTCAGTGAGAGACAGGTCTGGACTGCAGGCAGGTCAGTCTTGTACCTGATGAAGCCACGTTGTTGGAACACGTGCACAATGTGTCTCTGCATCGTCTTGCTGAAATAAGCAGGGACGTCTCTGAAAAAGACATTGTCTGTTACCCATGATTCCATGGGCACTAGCACACTAGCATGTCTTTTGAAGTTAGTGCTGGTAACAATCTGAATGGTCCTTTTCCTCTTTAGCGTGGAGGACACAACATCCATGATTTGTGAAAACAGTCTGAAATGTGGACTCGTCAGACCACAGCACACTTTTCCACTTTGCGTCAGTCCATCTCAGATGAGCTCAGGTCCAGAGAAGTCTGCAGTGTTTCTGGATGTTGTTGATATATGTCTTTCTCTTTACATGGTCGAGTCTTAACTTGCATTTGTAGATGCAGCAACAAACTGTGTTTACTGACAATGGTTTTCCAAAGTGTTCCTGAGCTCATGTAGTCTCCTTTATACAATGATGTGGGTTTTTAATGCAGTTTTTAATGCAGTGCTGCCTGAGGGGTCAAAGGTCACAGACATTCAATGTTGGTTTTTGGCCTTACAGTGTATGTGCAAAGATTTCTTGTGATTCTCTGAATCTTGTAATGTAGATGGTGAAATCTCTAAATTCCTACAGTTCTCTCTTGAGAAACGTTCTAAACTTTGCATTCTGAAGATACTTAGACCCCGTGAGGTCCCTGCCTAACTTCTATTCACATTAACTTTGATGTCGGGTAGAAAAGGATACAGTCAGTTTATCAGAGCCTCTCTCTGAATACAGCTACTTTCTGCTGCCGGAAACAAATGACAGATAGAAACAGTTAACCACTAGCTGGTGGAACATTTAGAAGCTTGATTGTCTTAAATTTAGAAACGGCCTCCTGTGGACCTTTTCCACTGGTGCTTTTGGCTACTCCAAGCCAAACCGTACCACGCCGAATTGCAATTCTATTATCACTTTCAGCGTGCTGAGCTGCACTGTGCCATGCCCGACATGGGCCTTGTCTTCAGGTAAAAGACATACTTTCAAGTGGGTACCCCTGTTGTAATGAAAACACAAATCCCTGCTGTGCTGGGCTGACCGGCCGAGTCACTGAGTCACGCCAGGCCAACTCTGTGTATGGAGAAGCGCCACTGGTGTGTAGACACTTATCAGCTTTCTTTCAAGCAGTAGCAGGCAGCTGCTTTAAGTAAAAAAAAAACAAAAAACCTGAAAACCCTAGCTGCTGAGAATTTAGAAGCATTTTGGAACTTGACTGCAGTCCACTTCTGGCAAATTGAACTAAGTGGACATAGTATAGGAAGGCACACACCTGTGCCTGAGGGCTGTGCATTGGCAAGAATCTGATGACACAATATGTATCATGATAGAGGGATTCCGATTCAATATATTGCAATGTATTGCAATATCACAAAATATAATATTGCAATACTCCAGTGTATTAATATTTCTGTAAGGTCCCAGAATTCACACTGCATGCCAGGACAAAAAACAAGCCATGGAGTCTGAGGAACTCTGTGTAGACCTCAGTGATGAAACTGTGGCAAAGCATAAATGAGGGCCAGGGAATAAGACCAATTCTAAAGTTTTGAGTGCTCCCTGGAGCACAGTGGCCTCAATACTTGTAAAACTGAAGTGCTAGAGTTAGCTGTCCAGCCACAGTGAGTAAGCCAGCAAGAAGAGACATGGCCAGGGAGGTGGCCAAGAACCAAGCGGTCACTATAAAAGAACATCAGAAATCCTCTGCAGAGATAGGATGACTATCCCAGCAGCCCTCCGATCAATCAGGCCTTTATGGTAGAGTGGTGAGACAGAAAGCACTCAAGAAATAGGCGTTAGACAGCCCTGAAAAGATTTTCTGATCTACAGAGACAATTGAACTCTTTGAGCAGAACTCCCAGCACTTTTGAGACCTCTAAGATAATGACAGCTCACGAAACCTCACAACCACAAGCCATTGTAGAAGAAGATATTTTATTTCTTCTTATTTTAATCTCATTTGTATAGTTCTTTTTGTCCTTGAATGTTTCTGCTGAGAGTCAGGTTGTATTTGCATTCATTCACACATCAGTGTAAATGAATCCTTTGTTGTACTGTGGGGTGAGCCCAGTTGTCCCCTGAAATCACACCTTACCTATCCCCAACTGCTATTGTCTTTGTAGTCTTGACCTTATCGTATGAGCTGTATCCTTCCTCAACACAAAAACTCATTGCCATT
>JAJHUR010113760.1:871-28281 GCA_027495735.1 Lutjanus campechanus | reverse complement strand
AACTGTACAATCAGTATTTTGACTTAAAACTGAAACTGCTTATGACATGGAGTTAGTTCATCACTGGAGTCATACGCAAGTAAGATGATCACTGGCAGTTTATTTTTTCATCTGTGTGAGCCAAAGAAAATACTTTTCTGCCAACTGAAATGAATTACATTAGTTTTAGCCATTTCTCACTCATACGTGGCTGATAAAGTGAACAGAAAGTACAAAACGGCAGAATAACACCGTTAGATGATGCATGGTGTCAAGTTAACAGCAGCGGAGCAGACATCACTTTTAACACTGGAATGATGAAGAAACTTCTAGAAGATCTATCTTAAGTGACTTCTGTTAACAGAAACATGACCCACATGTTGATAATCCTCATATATCGTGTTTGGGTGCTGACACAAAGTAAACAAAGTAAAAGTGCTGCTGCTGCTTCTACTCCTGCTGCAGCTGCAGGAGGAGGACAGGTCGCTCAGTGCTTCACTTCCAGCACTCGTGTGAAGCAGTTTTCCTGCTGTGATGAGTCACACCCAGTTTGAGGAGCTAAATTGAGCCAACTGCATCTCTGTCTAAAATACGACCACACTTTAGATGATCGGGACGAGTCTTGCTCTCTGCAGCTTGTTCTCTGGGTGAATCCATGCTCTGACCTAGGGTAGCAGTTTATGGCGACGTGTCAACGCACGATATGCAAATCGATGTATTTTCGTAATCGATGATGTCCATTACATCAACAAATCACTCCAGCCCTATTCCCTTAACTTACGATTCTTCATTGACATGTTAGCCCTGCACCTTTTTGTAAGCTTTTATCTTGTTACTATGATGGATGCACGCACAAAAAACTGCTTGACTTGAAAAGTCTCAGCTGACTGAGTCTCCAACAGATGATCGTTGGACTCATCAACTTTCAGAAGGCAGCCCTACAGAGCACTTTTAATACTATTTCAATAATTATTTTGGATTGTCTGAAACTTAAAGAACAATCATTATGTCATGCAAAAGTGGTGTTATTCTTATTGCTGACAGCTAAAAAAGTAATAATGACAAATTACTGGTAAATTTCTGGTAAGACTAGTAGCTAACTAGTTCTTGAGTAAGTCTTACAATTGATTGAGAAAATAAACCAGGGAATAGCCAATAAATGATTTTTTCCCTTTTTGGCCATTGTTGATAAAATCGGCTTATGTGATAGCGCATCCGCATCATTCTTACCTACTGTAACATTCCTTTCTGCTCAATGCAAAATACCTTAGTGCTTACCAAACGTCACATTAATAAAACAATACATAGCAGGCAACTCACAGTAATGTAGACACTCTTGCCAGTACCGGTAGGGCCGATGAAAATAGTGGGCTTCTGGTGGGTGACGAGAAGCTCCATCAGTGCCATGTAGCGTACCGTGTTCTCAGTGGGCACGATGATCTCATTGAACTGCATGTCTTTGTATAGGGGGGGAGCTGACTTGAGCTCATCTGTCCACAGCTCCCACCTGCCTGGGCCCTGAAGAGGAAGGTGAAAAAGAGGTTAAGAGCTGCATTTGAGATAAGAAAATCCATAGTGCTTCTACTGAACCAAGGAGACGCATAACAGGATAAAATAATCATAATAAGCCAACTGAAGGCAGGTGGAGGTGTGTGACAGAGTCTGAAGCTTAATACGAACACAAAAAATGAGCATCCCACTTCCCCACTGTCTGAGGAAAAGAACAATGTAATACTGGTATGTCACTTTGTTGTGTGACAAAATTTCAGTATAATACTCGAGGTCACTCAATAAGGTGCACATCTCTGCCAGGCAACATGTGTGATCCCACTGAGTAATTTCCAGTGAGAGGCACGCTGTCTTCATGTAGAGACTATTTTTACAGAGGAGGGCAGAGGACTGATAGAAAGCTCAACATTATGACGTTACAGTGACCTTTGACCTTTTGGACATAAAGTGTCATCGCCTCATCATTTTATCCTATTAGATATTTGTGTGTAATTTTGTCATAATTACTGTATGAAATCTTGAGTTATGGCCAAAAATGCATTTAGTGAGGTCGCTGTGACCTTTGACCACCAAAATCTACCACCACCCTTGAGTTCAAGTGGACGCTTGACCCAGATTGGGGGAAATTCCCTCCAAGCCTTCCTGAGATAATGCCTTCATGAGTTTAAGTGAACATTTGCGCCAAATTTGAATAAAGTCCCCTCAAGGTGTTCTTGAGATATCACGTTGACAATAATGGGATGATCTGAAACCATAAAGCCTGTGGCCATAAAAACAAAAAAGCCGAAAAGGTCATAAAAAAGGTTTTTCCAAAAGCCTGGATCACAGAGGTCCTTCAGCATACAGTCATGAATGTGCACAAAAACGTTAGGCTGATCTGTCCAGTAGTGACGGTGATTAGCTCCTGACAAGATGCAGGTCTGTTGATCACTCACACAATGATTTGTATTCTTTTTTATATTTGGCTTTTGCACCCTTCTTAACCCATAATATGTAAACCACATTTAACCCCCACCCCCCTACCTTTTTCTAGAAGCAGCTCAATTGCACAATAATTAGAAGCAGCCGTACCTCTTTAATGAAGCGATACTGGTAGACTGATCCCTCAGTGGGCAGGGGCACTGTGAGCTGTTTAGGTGGAGCCTCAACAGTGGCCAGAATGCCGTGGCAGGCCCGGGTCTCTTCACTTAAAGGGCCGTTCAGTACCTCCCTTACCACAGCATCAAACTTGTCCCGGCCTGAATCGTTACAGCTGGCACCCAGTGACCACACCAGGCAGAACACAAATATGCCCTGTGTAAAAGGAAAGGACAACCATCACTGCTTTTTTTTTTTGCAGTTAAATCATATTAATTTGTCTATCTACTGTGTATATTCAAGTATGTACATCATTTTAGGAGGCCTTTAGGTGAGTTTGCTCTTCCACACTGCTGCTGCATCATATTTATGAGCCTTTAATTAACACTTGTAACTGTAAAGTAGCAGATGAATGCAATTGAGCATAAAATGACATTTCCTTCTGAAATATACTGCAATAAATGCATACTAAAGTAATTATCATAAAATAAAAGTACTCCAGTAAGGTGCCAGTCCTAAAATTTATCCAGTGTTTGAGTAAATGCACATGTTGCCGTAGCTTTTCTTGCATGGGAGGGACGTTTACTGTACAGTAAACAGGCTGGATGACTATATGACAGCTTCATCTTGGTTGCTAAAACGGAATCTAATTAGTGGGTGAAGATGGAACCTATATCATTTAATTTGTTTTGTATTTTTCTTATGTTTCATTATATTTTACAGTACTTATCTGTGGACCATAACCCACAGAATGGAAAAATTTAAGTTCAAGATGGTTCTTGAAGACTATTGAATGAGTTAACAGACTGTAAACAGATATATCACACTGTATCAAAAGTCAAGTACAGCAACTGTGAATGCCTCAACCAGTGTACAGATTATTTTATAAGACAAACACCAGAATCCACTGAGGAGAGACAGCTTTATTGGGAAAAACAGCAGGAATACTCTAGGAATTGGGAATTCCTATGGCCTCATGAGCTATCATGAGCTTAGCAGCCTCATGATAGCTCCTGCTGTTAAAAGGCTGATTAATTCAACACTTTGATAATGACTGGCTGAGAAACATAGGAGAGAGGGTTGAAAAGCATTCATCAGTGCAATGTGCCACAGGGGGATAATAGCAGTGCTTTCAAAAGACAGGAATCCGAGGCAAAAAAAAATCAATTTTAACTCACGCAGGGGGCAGAAGAAAGCACTCATCTGGTAAAACTTTTCTGATCTTTGTGGCCCTGTCTGGAGGCAGACTTGATTGGAACAATATGTAAAAGGGAAATGACAGGGTCTTTGGCATTTACTGTATCTGAGTTTTCTGTGTGGTAAAAGGAAGCTCCAGTATGTAAGATACAGGGAGATCTATTGGCAGAATATGGCAGACACAAAATATAATATTCGTAAATGTGTTTCCATTAGTATATAATTGCCTGAAAATAACAACTGTTGTGTTTTTGTTACCTCAGAATGAGCATATAGAATCAGGACCTCTTCCACTGAGGTCACCATGTTGCACTGCCATGTTTCTACAGCGGCCCAGAACAGACAAACCAAACACTAGCTCTTGAGACTAGACTAAATCTCAGCCTAGTTTAGATCAACAGCTGTCTATTGACAGGTTTTGCTATTTACAGACAACATTAAACCTAAGGATACCTGGTAATTCACTATTAGCTGGCACTATGAGTCTGGCCACTGTGCTGGCTCATTGCAGAAGACTGAAGGAGCATGACGGCTGACTGATTACCCTTCATTAATTAAGATACCGTTCGCTCCGGTTCAGGCAAGGTCACAGAATAATTATTAGACATGTCTATAAAACAGAGGTTTGTTTAACTCAACATGAACTCATACAAACTTGTAAAATTGTAATTCAAAAACACGTAAAACAGCATTGTTGTGTATGGGATTTCTGGTTTTCCACGGGGGGCGCGGTCTGACATTTTGGCGAAGTACCTGTACATATGTGCTGGTCTGATATATTAGCTCTTGTCAGTCCCCATCACTATAGAGATCTGTCCTCTGTCACTGGCTGCCTCTCTTTTCTTTTGCTGTCCAGCCTACTGTACCAATCCAGTGATTTTACCCATTTAGTGCAGTTTCTCTCTTTATGTAAGCCTTCTTTTTTACCCCCACAATGTATTTCTGCTTCCACAAGCAAACACCCAAGCACAAAACATGTGCGTGGTCAGCTGTAGTCTGACACATCAGTTAGTCTGATTGTTTTTTATTTGTTTGTTTTTTTGCACCGTACCATATATACTCATTTGGAAAGAATGCTGCATGTTGCATTATGCAAGTAGATGTTTAACACTCAGACTTTGTGAAACGGAGGCATGGATGTGTTGAGATTTATGAGAGTGGGAAGTAGATACTGTATGTGTCTGCTTCCAGGACATTAGGGGGCACTATGAGACTTAAATTAATTTATTAATGCTGGCCACTAACCCATAATGATCGTTTCATGCTGCTGTAGCCACTTGTGGGTTTAATAATTATTAGTAGCAGTACTGGGTGTGTATACAAACCTCCAGCCAGGAGAAAGTGTTTTTTTCATTCATGCTCTTCATCTTTGCTTCATCATGAAACTCATCCATCATACAGTCCATCAGATTCATCAGGGACTTGACTAGATTGGTGTCAGAGGTCGGGGACAGCTCCTGAGATCGAGCGGAAAAAAAAAAAAGAAACACAACACTCATTAAAACTTGAAAAGAGGTGAGGTCTTAGTGTACAACTGGTCTCAGAACTCATTAAAAAGTTAGTATAGTTGACTAAACTTGTCAATCACGAAATGTCGCTGTAAGAAACTGGAAAGTAAAACTGAAATAACACAAAAAAGAACTTTTACAAAATGGTAAGACTTTGCTTCCAAAAAATGCAGGAAGAAATACACATATCAATGTAACATTTTGTCATGTTTGTAATTAAAACTGGAGTGAAATCTTCATGGAATGCAGAGTGAAACAGTCTCTCCAGCTACAAAATAAACTGTGTTTTCCTGAGGATGGTTCAGCACCTTGGTAGCCTTTCGAATGAGCTGTAGGCAGGCGGGCAGCATGCGGTCAAAAAGGCCAGTGATGAGGTCTTTGTGCGCGGCACTGACAGTGGCAGGCAGGGTATTGAGCCACGACAGCATAAGGGGCCGCCAGCCAAGCATATGAGGCTCCATGTAGATCATGCCACAGCGAGACACCTGCCACAAACATATAAAACACAAATCTAAGCCAGTGTCATTTAACACATAAAGATCAATTAGTTTATAAGCATATTATTCTTAATGCAGTATGCAGATGACATTTTAATGGTGTTGTGGCCCTAATTTGATCAAACATCCAAAGTTCATCCAAGTAGTCACATCATATCCTTTATACTGGTGTATACTGTAAATAAGTGTGTGCTGCATGTGTGATAATGAGCATCTCATGACTATATTACAGCCTTTTCCTAACGAGAAGCTTTTTAATGAGATCCCACAGGTCTAAGTCCCACCCAAGGAACAGCTACAGAGAGGAGTGCAGGTAAAGTTGCAGGAAAAGAAGAAAAGATGAGCGGAGATGGGTAAAGATATAATGTATGAGCAGTAGCTGAGAGACATGCAGATATGACGGGAGAGAGGAAGAAAAAAGAAGAGCGAGTCTTTCAGATAGGACATAAAGGGAAAAAATGTTCATAGATAAAGAGAGAAAGAGAGGGAATTGAAGGAAAAGAGAGAAAGAGATCAACAGTGTACATAAGGGACCCTGCACAAAGTGACTGTGATCACAAAAACGACGATGCCTCTGCGTTCAGCATGATGAAAGGAACAGCTGGCAGGCTATAGTGAATCAAAAATAGAAGTCTGTTTAATATAAAAAGTTGTGCCAGGGAGATGCAAAGGTATTCTCTCAAGGCCTCTCTGTATTGAAATCAAGAGCCTTTGTTACTGCCTCACAACAAAGAACCATAAGGAAAGGTACAGTTAAAAAAAAACAACTTTTTTTTAATGTACTGCAAAAGATCTATATAAGGATTGCAGTTAATTTCAAGGCCAGTGATGTCTTTGTTAGCAAAGTTTTGCCATTTACTGTGTTTATTATATTGCCAGTTATTTCCTTGAGCATCTTTGAAACGCCTGCAAAACATCTACAACATGTTCATCTATTGCTGATTTCCATGTTATGTTGCCTCAATTGGGTCTGAAAGGAGAGAAACAGAAAAAAAGAAGAATGTAGTTTCATTTAGTTGGGACAACGTCCTGGGGGCCTCATTTATAAAATGGATTTCTGAGCAATTTTGATTTAAGGTAAGCGACTTACCCAGAAAACCACATGTAATTGGTTATTTATAAAACCTGACTTTGATTTGGAAATTATCTTATTTCTCAAGTCTGGACATGAATTGAGTGATTTTCCAGCTGATTTTGTAGGTATTGCAGGTTTGGGTTAGGGGGTGCGTATGCACCCCAGCCTATGGTTAACTTTGCATCAATTTTATGGACAGTGTGATACGAATCAATTAAAGGTGTAGACACACTCCCAAGTTACATTGTTGGCTTTGCTTATCAAATCAATATTTAGTCCACCAACTAATATATGTTGCCTGGCTTTAACCGGTGGTGTACAGAGTACTGAAAATCTCTACTCAAGTACAAGTACTGTTATGCTGCTAAAATGTTACTCAATTACAAGTAAAAGTACTGGTGTTAGAAATATATGTAAGTAAAAGTACAAAGTATTTGACACAAAAACTACTCAGAGTATTAGTTATTTTTAACTGTTGATTTTACTCGTTTTCATTTTTTTCCCAGTTTTTTTTGGTCATTATTTAAATCATTTTAACTCTAAGAATGGCTGCAAATGGCTCTGCCAGACAAAACAATGTCAAATGAGGTGCAATTACTGCCATGTCTCATAATAGCCACAAATACATTTTAATTGCTTAAATTGTTAAGGACAACTAATCGATTGATGCTTAATAATTAACATCCTAACTCCAAATGTGTGCTCCCACAGCATTTTGTGTTTTTTTCTTTCTTTTGTATGTTGCTGTTTTCATTGACCAGTTTGTGATCAGATCACATTATTGGCTACTAAAATACAGATGAAAGGTTTGGATATTAATTCAAATTAATTCAAATCAGTACTCACCTATGATTTTAGATTACATCTTGCAATGCAAACTAAATTAGGAGTACAAGTACAGAAAAAAAACAACTATTTAATTACAGTAATATGTTTTGTACTTTGTTACTTCCCTGGCTTTAACCAAAGGAGTTTGCTTCTCTCTTTTGGTTTTTGGCCATTGCTGGCCAGTCCTCATTTGTGCTAACATTATATAAGGGGAAATCTCTGATTTTAGGGTAGGTTCTGTCAGTTTTAAAGGTGAATACATAACAAAGACAGCTTTCATTCAAAAATGTGTGCTGCAGTCCATATTCAATTGGAGTGAGTTGTTCCCTGCCCCACCTTCCTCCCCAGAAGAATGGAAGCTCAGGCAGGCTGCAGGGACAGTGAACCTACATGAGTACAAGACGAGTAGTGCAACATTTCAAGACAAGAGACGATGAGTCCTACACTTTAAGGTGATCAACTGTTTATAACTCTGTCAGCTGTCACTCAATGTAAAGCCAAGCCCTTTATCCCAAAACCAAAGCCCGCTGTACTTAAAGTACACACTCTGGAGTCAGAGTTCAGCGACTGAGGCTTTACTACTTTCTTAACTCTGTAATATATTGCTCACTCTAACTGTTGACCATCTCCTCTTTCTTAAAGATTATTGATGATTTCTTGCAACTCATGAGTAGACACTAATTCATTCTGCGAACATTCATTAATTTTAACTCCATGCAAGGTGAATAAATGTGAAACGGGCAGTGTAGCCAAAACAAAAGCAGACGTTCTCTGGTCATTTTATGATTTAGTACAGTAAATACAGCACATATGTCTCCTTTAAGTTAATTAGAGATTTATAGATCACAGGTGTGTAAGTTACAAATGGGCCTCTTAGAACCTGCGTAAGCAAAGCTTTCTATTTTCAGTATTTTTTTTATGACAACATAGCCTAAGAACCCCGTCAGAAATTATTTAAGATCTTTTAATATAAAACAAAGAATATTTTTATAAATGCGGTCTCAATAGTTAAATGCATGAATATATTTTTAAAAATGAGGTCAATCAAAAATACAGTACACTAACTGACTCTGAAATTGAGTACTTCCTTGTGTTATTGTTTCTTTTTTGACAAACTCTACATTATTTGGGTAGATTGCAGAAGATGAAAGCAGACAGCACTAGGGCATGACCACTGAGATGAATACTAGAGAGTGTGTGTAATAAAGTCAGGCATTAAAGGCAATGTGAGCAAAAGCCTTTGTGTAATTGGAAGGGTGATAAGATGATGTGGTTTAGGGAGTGATGGGCTACATTTCCCAAAGTGTGGTCAGAACCTGTGCAGCACAATGTTACACAAAAATCTACCATCTGTGATCAAAAATTGTGTGTTGTGTGTCACAACAAGTGATCCATCCTCAGCTATATCCAGAGACCATCACTGCTACAAAATGAAACACCAGAATTAGACTGTGATGAAATCCTTAATCGAAGTAAAGGTGCTTCTCACTGTAGCGGGCGATGCCACCTCCAGATCCATGGGCTCAAAGATGAGGCTCATTTGCGGTGACATCTGAATGATCTCACCACTCATCAGACACAGCTTCTTGTTGTCGTCGAGTACGGTGTTCATATTCTCAATCCACACGGCGTCCACTGGGCCATCAAAGATAAGCCATTTTCTGTCTGGGCTCTAACAGAAGGAAGAAATAGGATTACTCACACCTCCAAGGAACATTCACAGCACAATTTATGGCACAATTACATGTGTATACATCAAAAGAAAGGACACAAACGGTCACCAATATTGAGTAGACTGATGTGATCTGCCGGCTTTTCTTCTTTATTTATTGTAACCAACCAAACGGTAAATAAACTATCATATCAATCAAGTATAGCTAAAGGAGAGCCATGCAAAATTGTGTAATTCTTGATGTTAAGGCAGCTTGACAGATAGAAAGAGGGATGTATGGATGTAAGGCGGCATAAACAGTCAGACAGACAGTCAGACAGATAGATAAACACTTAAACCTTTAAACCCAGGGGGGACTTTTTACTTAAAGGAAAAGACAAGCTAAATTTGCCAGAAGGTTGGCCCCTGCAGTGTTAAAATATGCAAAATATTTTAAGTATTCATGGAGCTTTAAAGTTTAGAAGAAGAGCTTAAAAGTGCTCAAAAAGAACTTGCGTTCTACCGTTTGGTTTATAAAGACAGTGCCTGTATCCTTTAATCGTATGCTCATACTGTTTTCATTTCATTCCCTCTAAATCCCTTTGCATACTTTCAAGGTCACAAAGGAACTCCTGTGCATTATAATCTAAGTGAGGAATGTTTGCTAAATGAATGAAATTAACACCTACGCTGTCATAATGGGGGTTGACAACAAGAGTCAATTCTCCAGTTAAATGGACTGGCAAGGGCTGTGCTTTAAATTGATTTGTTGAAATATAAACAAATGGAGATGCCTGGGCTGGGGCCATCTGGTGCTTGAGAGGGAAGTGAGTATGCTGTAATGTAATGATCTGACAGAGAGCGTTGGCACTGAAAGAAAAAAAAATTACATTGTGTATGCAGGAAGTTTAATACACTACACTGCTGCTGACTCCAGATTAGCACACAAAAAATTAGTTTAGTAAAATGTGATGCAGGGAAAAAAAAAAAAGAGCAAAACAAAGAAAGACTTTTGCCCAGAGAGGAAAATGAGTTTTCAGAAACTGAATTAAGACCAGCCTTGTTCTCGTTTTCTATTTTCATTGCATCAGTATGTACTGCCTCGGCTGTCATAACCACTCCTCACACTCCTTATTCATTGACAAAAAAACAATTTGTAAAATGACAACTTTATATACAGAGACAATTTTTAAAATGACAAGTTCATTTGGAAACAATTTGAGAATAGGGCGAACAAATGATTTTCCATTATGACATGCACCCACTGTCATCTGTAAATCGTCTGTCCATGTGTGCCTGGCGTGTGTGTGCATGACTGAAAGAGAGTTATTGAAGATCTAAATTTAACAAGACAGCAAAATGTTTCTTTTGTTTACCCTGTCACTGCAGTCTTTCTTTCCACCAGCTTGAATTTAATTGGAGTGTCATGCATATTGTACAATGATCCATTCTACACTCTGAAAACTGAGACTGAGCAGACGATAATGCATCAGAGTCTATTCTTGCTGCACAGCTCCCTGTACAATAAAACATGCTTTAAGATTTTAACCCACAGAAAGAAGGACAACAGCAGTCTTCTGAATTACTCATTATAGAGGAAGCACATGACTTCAGTGCAAAGCAGCTGAGACACAGATTTAATTCAAGTACATTTTTTTCCACTCGTGCCACAATTTTAGTTTGAATACCTAGTTTCCATAGAGACATCATCAGTTTTTAAGTCCCTGACCTGGGCCCCCACTGACATTGGATTTTTGGGACCGATACCAATACTAGGGAGTATGGCTCTCCCTGATGATTTTGTTTAGTTAAACCAGACTTTGCTGTTCTATACAAATATTCAACAATTCGTCCCTTTCTTTTTCTTTCTTTTTTTTTTAGTGCAGTGCACCGCACGAATGCGCCTATACAAGCCTATGTGAGTATGTCTTACCAAATAGACTTGCATTTAATTTTCTTTGTCATCTGTCATGTGAAAATATCTGATTTTCAAACAGTCAGATGAATCAAAAGTGTGCCTCCTCCTATAGTCCAGTTATTAAATCGGTGGACCTGCACAGCTTCTCTCAGCCACTGTCCAGCGTCACCTGCACTGCATGCTATGTGCTCCTTTAACCCTTGAATTAAGGATTTATTTGGACCAAACCAGAGTTGATGATTGTTGGGACAGTGGAAAATATGAGCCAAGATATTTTGGTGAGTTTTATTTAGTTTCTGTAAAGCTTGAATGAAGCTGATGATGACACAGATGGAGTCTGGTGAGTTTGGCAAGGGCAGCTAAACACCTGTTTCTGGTTAAACCAAATGTATCTTACTCTTTAAATAAGATCTCTCACTCTCGTGATCCTTTCCGTAATGTTGTCAGACGCTAACAGTAACAATCTGAGCCTGTCAATGGGAAAAACAAGCACAGAAGCAAGCGTAACCTGCTCTCTGTGCTCTGCGGGCACATCTGCGTCGCGGGCAGCGTAGCAGGATGTTTCTATCACTCTTCTCCTCTTCCATCACAGATAGTTTTGTGGTTTGTTGTGATTCACTGATTGAGACTCAGTTTGTAAAGTTTACAGCCTGTTATGCTGTTACATTCCTCTGTGTACAATGATACAGATAAAAAACAGGAAACTTGTTTACCAACCACTCCTCATCAGTCATCTCACAGTGTATGCGGTCCCAAGGATATTTTTTAATAAATGCACCAACTAATATAAAAATATATTTATGATTCCCTTTGATTCCTCATTGAAATGTTCTCCCTGTGCATTTTGTAAGCTTTTATCTTGTTTATAGTGTAACTGTAATGCACACTGAGTTTTTGTCATTTTTGAGTAAAATGCACTGCTATTTTTGATATATATTGCTGAAACTGTTTCTTATTTTTCTTATTTTTTTAAGACATCTCAGGCGGTTCATCATCCATTTTGTAAACCCTAACCATATGAACATTTTCATACTGTTTCATTTCTTTATACTAAAAAATGGGAAATTTTGGAGGTATTGCTATTTATAGGTTATTATGCAATAGTTTTACTGCCCTACTTGAAATCAGATTGGTCTATATGTGGCCCATGATGTAAAATGAGTTTGACATCCCTGCTCTAGATCCTCCAACTCCCTGAAGTTAACAGTCACTTGTCACCACTTGGGGATAATCACACCCTTAAATTTCTGGTGGAATAGTTAAATAAAGGGTCAAATTTGCTTACTTTATTATTTGCAAGTGCATATATTAGTGACAACTAATAAAAATCCAGGCAGAGATATATAGCGTTTATAATAGAGCAATGCCAAAAAAATACCCATGTGGGGCTGGGCCATTAGACATATACAGTACACTGGCAATTGTTTTTTGGGGGCAATTTGTCTTTTTTCGCTAATTTAATGGTCTGCCTCAGAGAAAGTTGAATTCAGTATTTTTCTGTTTAATAAGGAAAATAGGTATAAAATATTTTCTTTCTTGACATTGTGTGAGTTTATATTGTTTATTTATTGGACATAGCAAACAGTTGGAAATTTTTCCCAGATTGCCAATATAATATAACAATATAAACAATATAAACTATATTTATAGCTTAAATCTTAAGGTTATAGTAGACAGTTATTTTCATACCCAAATAGTTTCCTTTAGTGTGTTTTTCATATGTGGGAATATAAACACATGGACAATATTCTGACCTATCAACAGACGCACACTGAAAATGATGCTGATGCTTTTTTGAGTCAAAATAAGCAGCAACTCAGGTTTACATGCTATAAAGGTTTTTTTTTTCTCTCTAAGTAAAGTATGTACAGCAATCAGGCAGAAATGACTGTCATTACTGAGTAGGGAAAAAAGCGTGAAGAGCAGAAAGTTTCACAAGTCGTGTATGTCGTGGAAAGCCCAGTTTGACACATGACTAAAACGTTAGATGTTCAAATCAAACAGGAACCCGACAGACTGTGATCCAGCAGGATAAGAACTACACTGCATGCTCCTCTGAGAAGCATCATCTTTAAAAAAATGTTTTTACGTCGCTCCCACAGCTTAACTTCTTTCACAAAGATAGAATTTGTCTCATTGGAATCTTTAGACGGATGTGAAAGAGCACCTTTATCAAGACTGCTCTGATGCCTTTCATGATGGGCATGTTCAGAACAATAGTTTTTTGTCATAAACTAAATGCGAGATTATATTTTTGTAATGTCTGACATTTTTGGATGAAAATGTGTAAAAGCCTTAATGAAACTAACAGAGCATAGTAGACTCTGTTAATACAGATGTGAAAAGTGACATACATTACAGTATTTGGCTGTGTTGTATATGACCAAAATACAGGATCTCCAAGGAGCTCTGTATGTATTTTTAGCAGCCTGTATAAACATAGAGTAGTTTCCCAGGCACAGACTCAATCAATGACCTTGAGAAATCTCTCTGAGGATACCAATAGTAAGGCAGCGTCCTTGCTCGTCTCCTCAGCCATGTCCTCATTCACCAGGAGGTGTGGCATCTCCACGACGATAAATGATGTGGATTTCCCACCTTCCATCATGACTGAGGGAGCCATTCTGACAACCATCAACAGCTTTTCAGCCTTTCAGCTCCATAAAAACAAACCCAGAGGAATGTTTACTTGTTTTACACCATGTAAACGGAAAATACTTCCTGGGACCAGTTTCACAAATACAGACTTTGACTACAGCTTAGATATAACAGATAGTCAGACTTGAGACAGATGTCTAAATTAATCTGTTGCACAAAGCAGTCTAGTTCTTGACTATCTTAAGTAGGACTATGGCACAATGAATTCTGGGTAAATTAGAACCTTTTTCAAATTAAAAAAAAAAAAGGCAGAACGAGTGACACCTTCCAACCGCTCAGCTCTGTTTACTGCAGCAGAAAACAGGTGTCTTTTAGAGAAATTCAACAGTTCAAGGACATTTTACTTGGAAGGTTTAGCCAAGAGTGTTACAATACAAAACAATCTGATATGGGGAAAAAAATGCAGTGACCATAAACAGTGTTAATCCCATCATTGAGAGGAACATCAAAGATGTTCAAAATATGATACAAGACGCAAAGAAATCATTGCTCTGTCCATAACAATATTAGCAAATCACAAATTATGAGCCATGTTTTCCTCTTTTTTGTTGACTGATAGGTTGGTGGCACTGATTGTTACCATGATAACGAGGGTTTTAAGCCTGAGTCTGCCTGGGGGTGACGTGTTCAATTATTTTGGCCTACAGTTAGTCAGTCTTTTTTTTTTTTTGTGAAATGGTCTGACTTGCAATAGACTAAGAGCAAAATTAAGACTAGTTTAACACCACAAACTAGTGTAAAATATCTTTGTGAAACCAGCCCCAGATTGACTGGCAGGAGCCCTGAAACACTTCAGACATACTACCAGTTCACTGCTCTTTTAAACTGTCTGCAAGGTATATTCAGTTAAAGGTAGCCATAGGAACAGTTTTTTTGCTTTGTGAAAGAAAGAAAGAAAGACAGAAAAAGAAAGAAAGAAAGAAAGAAATTAAAGAACTGTATCACAGCCTCCCCAATAGGATATAAAAGGGCATAAAATTCTGGTTTTAGTCAAAGTCAACATTTTAAGCTATTATTTGTGAACCTATGCAGTATTAAGCACGTAGAAAGCTGCGGGAGCCAGCAGGAGGTGTTGCAGCTCCCACAGATCCTTTGCTAAATTGGCACTATATCTTTTTGTTTATGCAGCATGAAATATTATAAGAATATGTAAATTTAACCAAATATATCAACATGGGTGAACAATGTGTGATATACTGAATTTCAAGTGCTCTGTATCTAAAAGAAGAACAAGTGGTGTGTGACTACCCCTGCACAGCTCCATGTATCTGTACGGTGCCTGTCGCCGAACCAATACAACTTAGATAATACTGTTTGTTTGCTTGTGTCTACACCAAAAATAGTTTTAAAGGGATAGTTCAGATTTTTTGAAGTGGAGGTTGTATGAGGTACTTATCGACAGCCACTGTATTATCTACAATAGATGGCAGTCAGCACGCCTCCATTTTGGAGAGGTAGCAGGAGTACAGGTGCAGGAAGCTAAGCAATGTACTGCTATGAACAAGGTCAGCAGCAAAACCTATTTTAGCCACCTAAAAAAAAAATCAGCCTTTTCTGACAGAAAACCAGCGTTATATAAGCCAAATATTATTGTTTCTAGCTCAAGGAGACTACATTGGCAAAGACATTGGTACTCCTCTCTGCTTCTTCAAAAGGTAGGCATGCCGATCCCCATCTGCAGTAGATAATACACTAACAATGGATGAGTAAGTAAGTAAGTTAAGTTAATTTATATGGCACCTTTAACAGATATAAGAATCAAAGCACATAACATCAATGATAAACAGACCACTAAAGAAACAACATAAAAAATAGCACGGACAGAAACAGCACGGGGTTAAAATACACAACAACAACAACTGGGGACAGTCACAAAAAATACAAAAGACTGAACACACTACAAAATAACAAACACAGGCAGGATAAGTGCCCAATGCAACCCCATCTCAAACAATCCAAACTATTCCTTTAAACTGCTGTACTCTGGGCAGCCGTCTTACCTGGGAGGCAGCGAAGGATCTGTAGCTGACAGCGAGGATGCCATCAGACCACTCGTGAGAGACGGGGTCAAACTGACCATACAGCTGGCCCATGGTGATGGATTTGGGATTGATTACTGTGATCTGTACCTGGTTCTCATCCATCAAACCCTGGTGTAACAACCACATACACACACACACACACACACAACAGACAGAATACACATTAGAGATATCATAAGTAAACACAATGCAAAAACAAATACAAAGTAGATACAGTACAGTATATAAATACTCTCTTGAAAAAAATAGAATGATGAGCCATTCATTTGACCAACTGTCTGTATGACAGGATTTCTGCTTAACTGGGGAAGAGAAGCAAAAACTGCAACAAACAGCTTTTCAGACAAGGTGTCACTTTGAGTTAAAAACAATGAGAAAAGTGAGCTGCCGGGAAAAAAAAGAAAACAAAAAAGGAAAGAAAAAAAGGGGAAGGGGGGTCGGACATGATCAGTGGATGTGCAGCAACAAGGATGACGATGATAAATGTGGCATTCCCAGGCGTTCCATCAGCAGGCCTTCATCTGTCTCCTTGGTGGGATGCCTCTCAGCCCTCTCAGCCATGTAAATACAACAAGCCAGTTCTGCTCTTCTCTGTGAGATCGATAACTACTAAACAAAGACTACAGCTCTGACAAATTGGATGGATGTGTTTACTTGGGACAAACATGTACCTCAGATAAGCCTTGGATATTGAGTTTAACACATATTTTCACTTGACATGAAGGTTTATATGATTTTTTTTTTTACTGACTGAGCAAGTTCATGTCCCAAGGACTCAGGAAACCCCATGAAAATTTGCAATAAAATACTATTAAAAATGCATGGTTAGCCATCTAAAAAGAGGCTTTTTATCCAAAATTTGTGACAAATGGACCAGGTTAATACCTGACACAAACATAATGAATAAGTTGGACCTCAAGGACAACTATGGGGATAAAACGAAGACAACAAAGTAGTTACAGTAGCTATTGATCAAGGTCTCACTGCCACATAAGAAATCATGAGATATAGTAAAGTGACATACAACTTACGCTTTTCTTAATTTCAGTTAGCATACCCAGCTTTCATTTAGTAATTCACCTCATTTACATTTCTCTACAGCAGTGGTTCCCAACCTTTTTTCCTCCCCTGTCTGCACACACACAAAAAGAATAAGTGATTGATTCCAAATCATTATTGTCAAACATTAATATAATTTATAGTTGTTTGCATTCCGAGAACCTTTGCCTAGGGTAAGTGTCTCTTCTCTAAAATGAGCTTAACATTTTAGTTTACAGATGCATTTCCCCTCTCTTCTGAAAGCCGAATGTTAACCATCATTTTCACCTGATCAATCGTCTTCATTTGAGGAAGAGTAGAGCTTTGTGGAGTGTGTCCATGTACTGTATTTGCGTGTGAGGGACAGAGACAGAGCAATTTCTTAACGAATCCTTATAGCTTTGCGTCGTTTTAACTTTGAGTGATCACTGACTTTAGGCTGAGTATGGAGTAACATCGGAGTCATGGCAGCAGCCTGTGAACGCGGACAGAATGAATCTGTCTCAGCTTAATGTCTTGACTTTGAAAACACCGAATGACTTGCATTAACGAATTTCGTTAGCTCATAAAATAAAGAATTGTAAAATATCACTTCCAAGAGGCTGTTCAGACAGACAGCAACAGATCAACGAGTTGATGTGAAGCTGCGTGCAGCAGATGCATTTCATGTTCATGTACAGTCCAAAAGTCAAAATGAAAAAAACAGAAAAAAACAGAAAAACTATGTAATCATTTCCAAACAATATTCATCTTCAGTCCGTATTTGTTGGAATTTAGCCTTAGAAAAACTGAGGTGACTGAGGTAAAAAAAAAAAAAAAGCTTTTGGCTTTCACACATACTGTAAACGGAGGCACTCACCTAGTGGAGTGGTCTAAAAACAATCTAACAGCACCATAAATTACATTTATATGGCCACAATAATGATATACATTATACTGTAATTCATCTCAGTACCACTGCAGATAAAGTCAGCCACTCAGACTAGTGCTGCAAACGCAGTTTTTTCTTACTGTATATCGTTCGGGTTCCCAGTCATATTACTTTAATTTTAATTCCAATATATTGAATAACAAAAGGCTGAAGTATAATATTTATGGCTTTATGATATGGTAGTCTGATAAGAATGAAATATGTTCTGTGTGTGAAGCACTCTCTCTCATCAAATATGCCTATGATACATTACAGTAATAACAGGTGCAGTAAACTGCTTCAATTCCACACTCACTGCTCCTCCTGGTGGATAGACAGACCATTGCAACTGGTTTCTACAAATTGAACTTAGGGGCGTTGCGAGTCAGCCCTAGGTTCTCTACATCATTGCGGGGAATCTCATTACACCCACAAGCTCTGCCAGGCTATAGCAGAGACCTGCCACAGATCGGCCAAGGCTCTACCAGGGAGGAATGGGAAATTTGAGGTGATTGAATCTATAACAACCCAATGGAACGTTTACACACACTCATCTCTACCAAAAGAATAATAATGATTCATTATCACAGAGCTTGAAAGGTCACAGAGGTGTGGCCTTGCCTACTAATTATGTACGAGGACAAAAAATGTTTCTCTTCAAACAGTTTTGTATACAGACATTTGTGTAAATTGTGATTATTAAACCTGACCTTCAATCAGCATGAGGATAAGAAGATAATGACTGAATTTTCATTTTGGATGAACTATTCCTTTAATTTGTGCAAATCTAATCCTGACAACCGCAGAGCAGACAAAAGGTTAGGGACTCCTGTGATTTCGGCTACCTCCCTAAGGGGGGGGGGCACTGACCCTGGGTTGAGAATAAGTGCTCTACAGTCTACAGTGATACTCAACTTAAGGCCAAGAGGCCAAATTTGGCCCACAATAGTGAGCTTGGTAGCCCACTAACCATTTTCTAATTCACAACAAAAATAAATTGATTCATACTGTTTTATTTGTTCATACCAAGCAGTAAGTAAATGTTCAATGTCCACTGGGTGTTGCTTGGGAAGTTGAGCTTAAATATGCAAGTCATCCGGTCCCTGGTAGGACAGTTTACTTATTTACATGGTTTAAGTTTATGGATAATTCCAACATGTGAGTGATTGTATGGTGGAAGAGGTTCCAGCTAGGTTTAATGTAAGATAAACTCTTTCAGATATAACCAAAGCATTTACTACTATAATGCAGTTGCAGTTGTTAAATACAGTAAAATACCTGATTTATCTGTCAAATACGCCTGGTGTCAATCCTTGCACCAAGCTATTAAGTTAATAAGTCATTTAATTTGATCATATAAAATTTCATAGAAAGATGAGTTATGGGCTTTTTAATGCTTATTAATTTTATCTAATACATATTGTTAATGTTTGTTTATTAACTGTCCCCTGACCTTCTGTCATTTTAAAAATAGTGGCCCCCAGAAAAAGCAAGTTGATGTCTTTGGCCTAGTGCTTAGGTTTAAACAGGACATCATACCTTTTCAAAGACATCATGAAGAGCTGCTGCCAGCACACGGTAGGCGCTGGTCTTGCCTCCAAAGGGTTCCCCCACCAGCATGAAACCATGTCTCACTATCATCATCTCAAAGATCTGCTGGATTTTCTCAGCAAAGAAATCTGTGACTTGCAGGTTCATGCGCTGGCAGTTTTCCTCGATGGCCTCCAGCAGGACGCGGTAGTCTCGCTTTGGAAGGTCGACCCCCGGGAAGAGGTCAGAGGTGATACCCTGAGATGGAAAGGGGAAACAGTTGGGGGAATGGAGTTAAATGAGAGAACACTGACATACACACACAGATTCACCTTGATACAGTCAAATGATGGACACATATTCAGACACTCAGAGTAAACAACCATTCACTCACGCACACACACATAATCCAGTGGAGTCTTCTGACTCAAACAGACTCAAATTGTTCTACTGCATCATGGTTCCAAATGAACTGACTGGAATTAACATGGGCTGACATCACTTGATGTGCATCGCTCCATTAATCAAGACAGGAGGAGCTCCACTTCTATCACACCTCAAATAGCTTCAGATCATGGGCCAGGAACTTGGGCAGATTGACATCAATAATGGATCTCAGCAACAGGGTGTCTTCATTCTCTTCTGGAAAAGCAAGCTGCAACATGCCACCAAGGAAGACAAAGAGAAAAGAATGTATAAAAATATAAAAAAAAGATGATGAGAGAAATGAACAAAGGAACAAAGAACAGACACGTAATAAGAAGTGGTGGAATCGTGGAGCTCAATGAAGACAAGTTTGACCGTAAAGTAATGGTCTAAATAACACCTCTCTTTTACAGAAGCACATTTTAGAAAAGGCAAAGCCACAGTGTCCCTTAATTTATATCACTAAAGTTGGGGCATGTCGTCTGTGTGTATAAAAATGCAGGTGCCTGACAGCTTGCACATCACTGCATTTGCTACAAAACAGTTTGTCATGTTCGGTTTGGAAAAAAGGGAGGTGTGGGCCAATTCTTAAGATTTCTCACAATGTCTGGATAGAGATACATAGAGTGGTATAGGGAAAAATTAGAAAAACAAATTTAATTGTGCACACTAGGCCTGGAATTTTCACTATTTTAAAGGTAAGGCCACTTGGTCTTTGGTATTGTCATTTTTTTGATAGCACGAAGGCCAAATATGCTGAAAGTCCCCCTCCAGTCATGTTTTAAACAATATAAAATGCTCTGCAAGAAGTAATAAATTGTATCTGATTTTTTTTTTTGTCAAATAAGTTCAAATACCTTGTTAAAATGGCTTACATATAGCTCTACACCTATGCAAATAGCCCCCGCCTTCTCAGGTAAATGAACAGAAGATTCCATCCCATCATATCAGAATTAATCTGTATTGAGATACCTTGAGGTTTCCAGCAGCAGTCAGCACAGACTTGACAGCCCTCATCCCATAGTCGTAGTGATGCTGTGAGGAGAGCTGCTCTGAACAGAGTCGATAAGTGGCCACAATTTTCACCGACAGGGGCCGTGCAGTCACAAAGCCGCACGAGTAGAGCACAATCTCTGCGATCATTGCATAGTCTGGTACCATCATAGCCACGGTTCTGAAAAGAGCCTGGTACAGAGAGATGCTTTGCTGAATGTAAACAAGTTGTGAATTAAGTAGATCTAAAGTTATGTGATTTTCTGATGTTCTTTAAGTTTTATTCTAGGAGTTTTTACATCAGTAATGTTTGGAAACAGGCAAAAAACATGCCTATATTTTGAACTACTTTTAGTCATGAAACACAGAATACTCATTTTCCAACAGTAATTCAAACTCAAACCAAATTATGTACGAGAATGTGCCTCAATCTTTGCATTCAAAAATAACCATTTGGACATTTTAAAAATAAGGAATGGCAGAGAAACTAATACTGCACCTTAAGGTTGTCTGGGAGCTCAGAGCGTCCAGCATAGCCAGGATTCATAGTGATGAACACAGCACAGGAAGGGTCCAGTTTTAGCTCAGTCCCTTCAAACATCAGCATCTCAGCATGGGCAGCAATTCCTGGACACGCAGATGCAGTTAGATACAGGATGCATTAATTTGTACTTTGTGTCTTTTGACACTGATGAAGACAATTGAAGAGAAGAGTGGAGTAAAAACATTTCTACTATTAAAGGCTGCAAATCCATCCGTGTGCTCTACTCTTAAGTCCCAGATTTAGTGTGCTGCTTCTTTAGAAACTTTTTTGGTAATGAGCACACCCTGAGGAGCTTATCCATAGAGGTCTGTCATAACTGCACAGCACTGTACTGTATCAGTAGATGACAAACGCTTGTGCCCATTAGAGACATGTCATGGGCTTGTGCTAAGGTTGGGTGACGTAGCTGAAAAATTTATCAGACCAAGAGTACAAAGAAGTTAAATACTTCATTTTGAATCAATGTAAAGTTAGCCTGTTGGCCTGAAAACAAAAGCGCAGTGCTCTGAAAATACACACTTGAGTTTGATTTCTGTTTTGAGTTTGACTACCTCTCTTCTGCCTGTGAGACAAATTAACAAACATTAACAAATTGCTCAATTTTAACCGTTATAAACATACACTCCTTCTTAAAGATTATTAATGATTTCTTACAACTAATAATTAGACACTCACCCATTCGGGGAACATTCTGCATTAATTTGAACTCTAATTAACGTGATTCTGGCCTGGAATTGAAAATTCAAAGGAGTTAGAGAACTGAGCATTTCAACTTATCATGTTTCTTTAATTTCAGATGGCATATCATAATTGAATTACTTATTACAATAAATACATAACAGATTTTACCTTTAACAAATGTATTTATCAGTACAGACAGGTAATAGACTTAATAGACTTTAAAAAGAGAAAACAAGGCATACATTCAGCACCGATTTTCTCACTTAACGCTGTTTATGGCATTGTGTCACATTACAATGGTGCAACTGAACAACACACCTGTTAAATTATTGGCTGTTTGCCTGTCACTTGTCACACACTCCGTTATCAATATGACAGGCTGTTTATGAGCCAGAGTGTATTTGTTATGAGCATTCATGACGGTTTACACTGCGTTTAAGCAAAACTCTCTCCCTGAACACCAACCTGCTAATGGGACTAGGGATGGAAATTAGCCGTTTGGCCACAATCCTGTACATATTTACATTGCTAATGTTCATCAATATGTTATGTCCCATTAAAAAAACAAAAAAAAAACAACTATTAAACAATTTTCATATTGATACTGATAAAGTTACTACTTCAGATACATATAACTATTGTTTTATTGCCGGGGCCTTACCTGTGCACACCTTAATATACATATAAATGCACACCTTCACGCTTATGTTAATAGGCTAGTTAGTATAGTCAGACAGAAACTCAAGATCTGAAAACAACTGTGAAAATGATTTTACTGTAGCAGAAGTTAAGTAAGAGAAGCCTAGTAGCATTTTCAAACTTTAGTTTTGAGTTAAAAAAAAAACAAAAACGGATGGGTACACCCCTTTGGCTCATGTATCTTATGGTGCAAGTCACTCGATGCCTGTGGCACAACAGAGGACACACCGCTGTGCTGCGCTGAACAAAGTTATGCTTGAAGTTGTGGTGGCCAGCCTACACAAATTGCCTTAGCTCCATGTTGCATCTCTTTGTAGTCAAAAACCTGAATTTCTACAAGTGAGAATGCGGCAAATTTGTTTCTGGTACACTGCGAGCTTATACAAAGATTAAAGAGGACAAAAAAAAAACAGAAAGTAAAAAAAAAAAAAAAAAAAAAAAAAAAAAAAAAAAAAAACCCAAAAAAAAAAAAAAAAAAAAAAAAAAAAAAAAAAAAAAAAAAGCACAAACCTCTCTGTATGGTGAGAATCTGTTGAGCCACCACAGACAGCACCTCCAAGTCAATGCGGTTAAACTCATCAAAGCAGGCCCAGGCTCCGCAGGACAAAAGGCCCTGGTCACATGCACACACACACACACACACACACACACACACATCCACACAAACACACAAACACATCTATTTCAGTATGGCAAGTGGGAGGACATTTCAGTAGAGTGTAGGCATTTTCAGTGTAAACAAAAATCAGAATTTATGCAGCCATTTACTGTGGCTCTTATGACTTCCCACGTTCAAGACACACACATAATGACATGAAACTGGGGGTTGGGGTGTGGTGGTTGTGGAGTGAGCAAGGGTCCCCTGACTTAACCATCAGTGCAGTGCTATTTTTGAAGGGACAGATCTTAATATTCCACATTCTTAGACCAGCACCAGGAAATTGAGGAAGGAGCAATGTAAATGTGTAATTGACTGCATATATTTCATGTATCACTGTGTTCATTATATTTTATTTGCATAATGGTCAGCAAACATAGCTTCCCTACTGCACCACATTATACTTGTAATGATATATTGCAGTGGTGTGTAAGCACTGACATTTAAATGTTTGTATGTCATTCTGTGACCAGAGGAAATAGTACAAATGGAGGAAATTGTCCCTAAGTCACTTTCTATTATCTGACTATTTGAAGTGCTGATAGTTATGCTAGTGGTATAAGCCAAGGTGGAAGTACCTGGGAGTATTTGGGTGTATAGGGCTCCAACTAAAAATTATTTTCATTGCTGATTAATTGGTCAATTATTTTCTCGATTAATTGATTAATAGTTGTTTGTTTTAAAATGTTTAAGTGTTTCCCAAAGTGTAAGAGATGTCCCCAAATGTCTTGTTTTGTCCACAACCCAAAAATATTCAGTTTACTTTCAGAGAAGAGTAAAGAAACCAGGAAATATTCACATTTAAGAAGATGGAATAACAGAATTTTGACTTTTTTAAGTCAGATTAATTGATCATAAAAAATAGCAATTCATTTAATAATCGATTAATAATTGAGTAATTGATTAATCGCTGCAGCTCTAATTAACTACACCTGTACCTGTACACAGTGGTAAACAAAACACAACAACTTCCAACTTTGTTTGACATTTGAAGTTGCACAAAGAAAAGCAAGTCAAGGCTCTGTGTTAAAATTGCATTACGTTTGATAAAGGGAACATTGTTACTTATTTTAGACTCGAAAGCCCAAGGACTTCACTTGGGACTTGTCTGTCTTGACTTGGGACTTGATCCAGGACTTGCCTGTCTTGACTTGATTTGGGACTCGAGTGCAAAGATTTGAGATTTACTGACTTATGATAAGAGAATTGTACTAACCTTGAAGAACTTGCCCAGGGCAATGTAGTCCAGTCCATCAGAGCAGTTGAACACCACACACTGCTTGGCCACAGCTTTGGCCAAGTCTTTAGTTGTCTCAGTTTTTCCAGTGCCAGCCGGGCCCTCAGGGGCCCCTCCCAGATGAAGGTGGAGGGCACCAAACAAAGTGCTGAAGTGGAAGGAACAGACAAGAGAAGGCTCATGTAACAAGCTCAGTGATTCATGTGATTATGTGTTTCCTCACTGTGCTATCAGAAATCTGTCAAAACAGGTCCACTCCAGCTCTCTGACAAAACATTTAGTAAGACGTTGGAGTGACTGAGAGCCTCACTGCAGGGAGGCGGCATTGTGGAAGGTGGCAGCTGTTGAGTGTGAGGCTTTCAGACACACCGGAATATTTCCATATGCTGTAATGTGGGCAGGTTTGCACCACAATACAGGGACTTGGCAGTAATTTATCAGTGAATGGAGGCAGTGACTATTGTTAAGGTTTTCAAAATAAACTAAAGTTTGATCACACAACATTTCTGAAGCCAGAACCGAAGTGACTACACTATGAAACTTCTGCAAGGTGCAGCACACTATATACATGTCTTTGTGTCACATGGTATGTCACTTCACCCAATGACATGTGCTTTTTGTTTGTATTTAAGCCTTCTTCTTTATTATCTAGAACATTTATTGAACAAAATATATTTGTTATTATTTTCATACTCTTTTTTTTTACATACACATTGTTTTATGCCATTGGTCTTAAGTCTTTTAAAGTAATCAATTGACACAATCAGTACAAAAATTAATTGTTAATAGAGTAAGGCTCAACAATAAAGATTGCCCACTTGCCAAGAACAAGTAAAATGCCATTTTGAGCAAGTAAATCTGACAACTCGCCCAGCCTGGCAAGGAGTAAAAAAACAAAAAGAAAAAAAAAAAATCAACTATAAAAGTATTTTGATTGTCAATTAATTGTTTAAAGTAATTTTTCATGCAAAAACATTTACTTCAACTTCAACTTTCAACTTTATTTGTCCCAATGAGTAACTGATTTAAAGACGTCATCTTGGACTCTGAAAAACAGGGATGGACATTTTTCACTATTTTCTGACATTTTATAGACATCACAGCCCTAGATTAAACATGTCAATTATCTTTAGGCGTTTTTGTTATTTTTTTGTTATTTGTTATTTATTTAGTAAAAATTTGACTTTGGGCAAAAAGATATCTGGCCCACTTTCCTGACCAAGCAAGTGAGAAAAAACATTAATGTTGAACCCTGTAGAGGGATTAGAATATGTTAACATTCATGTGTGGATTCACTAAATACATGAACGGTATTGGTCCTATTCAAAATCCATTTTTATCGACTTCCGGTGGCGCGAGTCCGAGGATGGACGCGTAAAAAGTAGCTCTCTGCCGGTTAGGTAAACCCCCTAAATTCAAAAAGTTTCTCAAGCTAAGATCGACCTAAATACACTCAAGATGGAAGGGGGGAAAGAAAGGGGCCGTGGTAGGTCACAAAGAAGAACTAGGAAAGACGATTTTGATCGGGAGGACGACGCCAGGGAAAGCACAAACACAGAAGAAGATGGCGACGAGGAGGCACCCGCTACGAAGCTAACGCTAGGCGAAGAGTCCGCAATATTGACTACCATAAGAGAACTGATGACGGAAATCAAAACTGACATTGTGTATAAGAGACAGATTTAAGCCTTCTTCTTTATTATCTAGAACATTTATTGAACAAAATATATTTGTTATTATTTTCATACTCTTTTTTTTTACATACACATTGTTTTATGCCATTGGTCTTAAGTCTTTTAAAGTAATCAATTGACACAATCAGTACAAAATTTAATTATTAATAGAGTAAGGCTCAACAATAAAGATTGCCCGCTTGCCAAGAACAAGTAAAATGCCATTCTGAGCAAGTAAATCTGGCAACTCGCCCAGCCTGGCAAGGAGTAAAAAAAACAAAAAGAAAAAAAAAAAATCAACTATAAAAGTATTTTGATTGTCAATTAATTGTTTAAAGTAATTTCTCATGCAAAAACATTAACTTCAACTTTCAACTTTATTTGTCTCAATGAGTAACTGATTTAAAGACGTCATCTTGGACTCTGAAAAACTGGGATGGACATTTTTCACTATTTTCTAACTTTTTATAGACATCACAGCCCTAGATTAAACATGACAATTATCTTTAGGCGTTTTTGTTATTTTTTTGTTATTTGTTATTTATTTAGTAAAATTTGACTTTGGGCAAAAAGATATCTGGCCCACTTTCCTGACCACGCAAGTGAGAAAAAACATTCATGTTGAACCCTGTAGAGGGATTAGAATATGTTAACATTCATGTGTGGATTCACTAAATACATGAACGGTATTGGTCCTATTCAAAATCCATTTTTATCATCTAAATCAATATATTATTAATCTAAAATATTACAATGTCACTACTGATATTGTATCCTCTCCTCAAGGAGATAATAGTCAGCCAAGTTTGAGCAGTAATCCTCACAATCATGGCAAACTGCTGTAGTGGCTAGCTGGGGAGCATTATGTACAAACGGGTCTGATGACCATCAATTAATTCTAATTATGAAGTAAAGAAGAACTCTCAGTAGTTCAGAAACAACACACTGCATGAAAAGTTTGTTTGGATTTTTTGAAGTAGGCTTGTATTAGGTACTCACCTATACAAAGTGTGTTACTCTACAATTCTGCGGTTTATATTGCAGACTGGAGTTTATATTAACAGTGACAAACTGACAGGTAC
>JAJHUR010113757.1:696-31907 GCA_027495735.1 Lutjanus campechanus | reverse complement strand
AAACGGAAGTTCACCTGTGTTTATAAAACTATTTCGTAGCAATACAGCTGCTATGAAAAAGGTTTCCTGTTAAAAGGGTACGGACGACTTTGAACCAGCAACAATGTAGGAAGATGAAATTTACAGACACCATATTTGAACAGTTAAATTGATAAACAAAATATTTTAAACATTTTTATGTACTCAGAGTTCGGTTGGTCGCTTGTTCAAACCTTTTAAGCTGGGTGAGTTCTCTGTTGGAGCAATCTGGAGCTCACCGGCGCGTGCATTTTTATTTATTTGTGACAAGACTTAAACATCGACCTGCTCTGCCTTCTGGTGTGCTTTCACAGCACCACATTCAGTGGCTTATTCCACAGATGTACACACTGATTGACTCTAGGTGGGGGTGGGGGTGGGGGGGGGGGGGGGGGGGTGCAATTGTCCCCCCTGGTGCCCCCATGTCATGTCAACATGATGCAATGCACTCTAGATTGGCCTTTGCAGTGGGAAAATGATATGCTGAACTGTTCCTCATTGTTCTATCAGGCACTAACTGGTTACTCGTCCTTAAACACACAGCTGTTCTCCCTTCTGATAACACAAGCACATCCTGATCTTCCTGATAAACACTTCAGATTCATCCTGTCCCAAACAGATTCATACTGTCCCAACCTCAAGTCCTTTTTAACCTTATAAAAACCGACTCACACTCTTGCCTCATTATCAGTTCCTTTTATACTTTCTGTGTGATTGTGTGCTGATCCTTTGCAAAGTTCTACTAAAACACCACAAAGACAATTTTGGTGATTGTGCCTGTCTTTATTTTCAGATTTTCCACCACACCTTCCAGTGGATAAAATGTGATAAAGTGCCCTCCAGAGTGCCTTTCCAGTGACTAAAACATAGTAAAATTCCCTATAGGTTGGCCTTCCAGTGGATAAAACGTGAAGGGCCCTTTAGAGTGCCCTTCTACTGGACAAAATGTGATAAAGTGCCCCCTAGAGTGCCCTTCCAGCAGATAAAAAGTAATAAAGTGCCTTCTTGAGTGCCCTTCCAATATCAGAGTTAACTATCTCACAGAGCTTGTGAAATGATAAATGCTACTTCTAAGTTGAAGTTCAATATTTACCAGACTGCGCTTGTTTGCTCAGTGTTAGATCTATTGTTATTTACTGATCATTTTCATCTTTATTGTTTTACATTTGCACATGACTGCATGATGTCTCCGTCCTCTTACTTTATTTCTGTTTCTCTCCGTTCCTTTTGTCTCATGTCAATATATAACATCTCATCATGGATTAAAGAAAAGTCTCAAACTCTTCGACTGTGTGATTAATAAAACATTATACAGAAGTCACATTCTATATTTCTTCACATGAATAAAAGTCTGCGTGTGGAAAATAAATCCTGATGATTACAACCTCCTTCCACGTACTTATGTACCTCCGAGCCATAAATTTGACAAGTTGCTGCAACAGGCCTGTATCCGCCCTAATAACTACCACAGTTAACTATCAATGATGACAGATTTACTCATATTAGTATGAATACACTCCAGGTATAAATAAAGTCATTTTAATTCTGTCTGTTTAATGTATTGTTACTATAGCATCACAGCGAGAAAAAAAATGCATCACCAAAACAGTAACTTTTCCTGAGTTCATAGGTCTGTTTTCATTGGATGATACATGCAGACATACTGCAAATAAAAAAAAATTACAAAAAGTTCTATAGTTCTAAAATTGTCCTAACTCAAATGGATGGTGGAGTCCGGACAGTAGCTCATAGTTTAATTATTGTTTTAGTTGTGGATGGCCCTTAAAGCTGGGCTGCACCAACAAGGATTAATTTCTAAACCTGATTTAATCCTGGTTTAACTTTAAACTCTGTTGGAGCAAACTTTAAAACAAGCTTAAATTTAACAATGATTAATTAAAACCAATTTTTAAAACCCAGCTTAGTTTTTACTCTAAATCTAGATTAACTGAAATTCTTCTGCAAGCAAAATGCCAATTTAAACTGTGATCCAGTATGAACTTTAAACTGGTGCTACCAGGCTGTCTCTTTTTTCCTTATTGTGCTGGCACAATCTTCTTTTCTTTGGTCATATTGCTTCATTAATTCAGCCAACAAGTTTTTCTTAGAGGAGAAACAAGAATTTCTCTGCTGAGCAATCACTATAAACTTTTTGCTAACTAACTTTTTAGCTAACAAGCACACATTATAATGTTTTGTTAACTTTTTAGCTAGATACCAAATATTGTAATATTTTAACTTTTTATCTATAGAAAACTTTGTAAGGTTTTGCTAACTTTTTAGCTAGCTAACAAACAACATGATGTTTTGTTAACTTTTCAGTTAGCTAGCAAACGTAGTAATGTTTTGTTAACTTTTTAGCTAGATACCAAATATTGTAGTATTTTAACTTTTTAGCTGGCTAGAAAACTTTGTAATGTTTTGCTAAATTTGTAGCTAGTTAGCAAACAATGCAATATTTAGTTAACTTTTTACGAAATATTATATTTTAACTTTTTAGCTATAGAAAACTTTGCAATGTTTATCTAACTTTTTAGCTAGCAAACATAGCATTTTTTGTTAACTTTTTAGCTGACCAGCAAACAATGTATGTCTTTTATACTTACTATGTCTCAACAGCATGCAAATAGATTTTATATATAGTGATTAAACTCTATTTAATTTCAGTTTCATTTCAGTTTACATCAATAAACTTGGATTTACTAAACGTAGATCAAACTTCCATTAGAGCTCTGCTTATTTAAGAGTAGATTTATTCATTTTGAATCTAGTTTTGCTAAACTCGATTTAGAACTAATCTTAGATTAAATGTATCTTTGTTGGTGCAACCCACTCTAAGAAGAATTTAACCAGTGAAAGTTATGTTGCTGCACTCCTGTGTCCCGCAGGTGCAGACTCATGTGTGGGGTGAGGGGGCACGGGAGCGGGAGACACCCCACCCTCCCTCCTCCCTCCATCAGCCGTGGAGGCTGCAGTCAGTGGCTGTTGCTCCTCTGGGCCACAGACGTGGCAAACGCTTGCCCCGGGCTGAACCCTTTCTTCTAGCGTAAGGAGCGTAGCAAATCACATCACGGGCCAATCATCCACTGCATGTTGTGGCATGGTTTGTAATTAGTTTAGAGAAAGTTGAGTAATTTGAAATGGAGAGAAATGAATAACGTGGGTGTAGAAATACAATCTGTTGCTGTGTTTTTGCTGCATCTGCATTTTTTCCAGCATGTTCCCTCACAGGTTAGAGACTCCATGTATTGCTCATTCTCACGCTATTGTTGGTTTTATATTGTAGATGCCAAAATTCTGCCGAGAAAGTGGCATCTTTTTTCCTTAATTTTGAGCAGTTTTCTTGAGGTCCTAAATGCTGATCACCTGTCCAGATTTACTTGGGTGTGAAAACCTGATCCTTCCATGAGCTGTAATTTAAACATTTCGGTCTAAACCTTGATTGAGTGTGGCTTTATGTGATCCCATACCTACCTAAAGCCCCATAAACTGCTAACAACAGCTTCTTTTAACAGTATTTTTGCCCTCTGAGCCTAACCGAAAGATGAATGTTACAGCTGTAATCCCCTGTGAGGCACGCACTAAGCTGCTGCAGACAGAGACGAGGTTAGCGCCCTCTCATCGGGCAATTAAGTGAAAGGGCTGCTGGGGAATGTGGGACCTAACATCAGCGGTTTGAACAGATTGAGATGTGATCCACCCCAACCTGATCTGTCTGCTGCTCCTCACTCTGATCTCTGACTGTAAACAAGCCCCTGAGAGGAGATGCCCCCCCCCAACCCCACCCCACCCCGTTTACCTCCAGGGTCGCTGCAGCAGCAGCATTGTTGGGACTGGCAAGTGTTTCATGAGAGGGGAGGTGTGTGTGTGTGTGTGTGATGACATGCTTCATCCCTTCAGGTGTCTGATAGCTCTAATAGCGTCTGATGAGAAAGCAGGGAATTAGCTGCTCACGCTATTCACATTTATCACAACACTCAGCGTCTCCATCTCATCTGATCAGTCAGAGCTGGAGGCTACCACACAAAGGATTAGAACATTCACCATGCAAATGTGTTCCAGCCAAACTCAGGAGAATCCTTGAATTTTGGTGTCCGTACACGAGTAGTCAGTGTGCAGAAAGGTTCCGGTTCAGACACTCGGCAGTCTTAGGAATTAGGGTTCCAAAAGGGTTCCTCCTGAAGGACTGAGGTTCTACATTCTACCAGAACCGTTTGCTTCTAAAGAACCCTGTTGTTAAAGAGAAGGTTTATCAAGGGTTCTTTGTAAAACTAAGGGTTGCATTAAGAACCTTTTTCATTCAAAGAACCCTTTTTTGGAAGAAAGGATTGTTGATGTTTCGCCAAGGATTCTTTTACCTATAATATAAAAAAGGTTCTTGATAGAACCCCCTGGGTGGGTTTTGGATAAAACCCCTATGAATATGAAAAAGGTTCTCTGTAGACCCCACTGAGTGTGTCCTGGATAAAGTCCTTGGAACACAAAAGCTTTCTCGGTAGAACTCAGTCAGTGTGTTCGAGATATACCCTTGGACTACAACATTGTTCTTGATAGAACTTCATGGGTAGGTTCTAGATAAACCCTTTGAATATTAAAAATGTTCTCTGTAGAACTTACTGACTGTGCTCTAACAACCTTTGGAGTATAAAAGAGTTCTTGGTAGAACCCCGTGAGTGTGGTCTTTCTATCTACAGGAACTCAGACTGCTGACGTGATCATACTAACTTCAAATAAATTCTGGAAAGCAGTTTTGATTGAGGAAGGAATGTGGATTCAGTTCCCATTATTTACACTGGAAGCAAAGAAGGAATGATTACAGCAAGCAAAAATAAACTGTATATATAATTCCCTGGAAGACTTGAGACAATGTGACCGTATTTTAACCTTTAAGTTACCACAAACAAATTGCCACCTGGTGGAGTTGCAGCCTTTGGGCCCCTGAGGGTCCAACACCCAGTGGCAGTTGGCTTGTAATCTTACTTATCCAGATTATCTAAAACCCTTTTTTTTTCTCTGGAAGTAAAACTGAAAGTTAGAGTGCTGGAAATTATACACATTATACATGTTATTGCTATTATTAGGGTTAAAAAAGATTGATATGGTTAAATGATGCCGGTATTGTGAACACTTTGCTGCAACATGGCATCACGCCAAAGCCTGTAACAGACCCACCAGCCCACCTTGACAGTGTCACGTTTTGCCTTGCAGAGGCAAAAGCACATGCATTCTCATCCAGCAGTCAAGTTAGCAATAATACACTCGTCCAGTCAGACTTTCAAAATAAAGCTTGCTGAGACACATTCCAGGTGACAGTCACACTGGTTCAGGTTTGGGTTAAGAAGACAGTTGAGTTCATACATTTCTCTTGGCCTGTAGGGCTATTGAATCCACAGGAACTATTTTCTCTCTTACTTTAGAAAGAAATTAAGAAATGAATTACTTTAGAATCTACAGTAACTTTTTTTTCCCAACAAGGAAGTAAGTAGGTCCTACATTAAACTGCTCACAACAAGGACTGTGGATTATCTTGAGCAACCGCGTCAGGGTTTTTGGGAGGAGATGCTGGTTTTGAATTTTCCAAATCTATTTTTTTGGTGCTTTGAGCGCCACAGGCCGAGTGTCATTTAGTTCCATTATACTGGAGAGAAAGCAGACATCTCTATAGCTGATAAATCCAAAACTCTGCAACTCACATAAGAAATTTTTTTGATTTAAAAAAAAAATAGCACTACAAGCCAGGGGAAAAATATGTATTTTTGATTTTGGGTTGAACAGTCCCTTTAAAATAACACCTCCCTGAAACATCAACTTCAACTATTTGTTGCAAACAGGAATAAAACCCTTGTCTTTTGTGTAAAAGTCTTGTTTTTTTTACAAGCCCGTTTTGATTGCCTGCTCGTCAGATACTGTACCACTGCCCCTCAGCAACTCCCACAGAAGCACAAGGAGCCCATTCGCAGCTAAGGGAGATGCACCAGATTTCTCAAGTGACTTCAAAGTAAACATATCTTTGGTTGTTTGAGACACACCAGGCTGTTTGACGTAGTATAAAGAGGGAGAAAGTCCACACATCACCGAGCTGAAGTGGACGGATGGCTCAAACGAACACAGAACCAGGGTTCATGTCACATGTGAAACCAAAACTTTATTGAAAAATGTAAGGCGCATCACATAACAGCTCTGTGTATGGGAAAGGGTCGTTACTCACTCTTTAAATTGTGTTTGACATTATTATCGCCCCCTGCTGGTACGGCAACTTCAAACACATGTCTACTTTGCATACCTTATGCGAGGCAAAACGTGACACTCGTGCTGTATCCTCTAGTAGGTCGGCAGGTCTGTTGGAGCAGCGTTTCCCAGTCCTGCCCTGCATGTTTTAGATGTTTTGCTGCTCAAACACACCTGATTCAAATGATCAGTTCGTCATCAAGCTCCTGCAGAAGCCTGATAAGGATCTGATCATTTGAATCAGGTGTGTTTGAGCAGGGAAACATCTAGAGCATGCAGAGCAGTGGGGCCTGAGGAGCAGGACTGAGAAACGCTGTATTACAGAGAAGCAATCCTGTGTCTGCTGGTCTGTTTTAAGAAACACAGAAAACACTGAATTTCCATGGATACGAGTGATTAAATATTGTTTCTTACCAATATATATTTAGATATGTTGTAATTAGTAGAGGTGACTCAGTAAAGTGCAGATCTCCGCCAGGCACCAGATGGTGAAGCACCTACTGCAACATCACCACAACTGCCAGATGCAACCAGCAGAGATTTTCAAACTTTGACATGACCGCCACATATGTTGTCCTGAGCAGAATCAAGACTACAAATTGAGGTTGTTGTTGATTACTTGCACCCCCTAGTGGGCGGTTAAGAGGAGTGAGAAGCGAGCTGACAATGGTCAGAGCAGTCAAAAAATAGAATTATGTCCTTGCAGTTGCTTGTCTCCACCAACCAGTCAAGTTACAGTTTACATCCATGTCTGTCCAGATGTCTGTCATGAAGACTTTGAAGGAATTTAATATGGAACTTACACTATATTGACCTGCAAATTTGAAGGAATTTTATTAAAGGTATTAAGTTATTTTTTTGGCAAAATGGAAGTTCTCATCATGCACGTGTGATTCCAGTGAATAATTAATTCCCAGTGAGAAACATGCTGTCTTCGCTTAGAGACTATTTTTTAGAGAGGAGGACAGAGGATATGTTGAGGAGGACAGGACGACAGTTCATGTTGAGTCCAGTGGACATTTATGCCAAGTTTGAAGAAATTCCTCCAAGACGTTGTTGAGATATCACCCTCACAAGAATGGGATGACCTGAAAACATAACGCCTGTGGCCACAAAAACATAAAGGCATTGTTTTTTTTTTTTATGTTTTTCAAGAGTTCTAAAGCACAGAGGTCCTTCAGCATATAGTCATGAATGTGCATTAAAAAAATGACGCTGATTGGTCCAGTAGTATTTAAGATTAGCTCTGGACAAGCCATATCACGCAGACACAGAAGCGATAACATGATGATGATTAATTCACAATTGGTCACTACATGAAAATGAGGGCTCCATTAAGATATGTTGTTTTAAATTGTGCTGCATCATCTGCCTCTTTTGGTTAATGATACTGGTGTAATATTTTGACATGTTCGAGGAGGTTTGGGCTGTTTTTTTTGTTTTGTTTTTTTAAGAAAATATTGTTAAATCTGGGGAAGACCAGAGATAAGGTTCTTCCCGTCTTTCCAATTACCGAATGTTTTAGATGGCTGAAATATGAATTCCTGCAATCTCATGGAAACTACCCCATTATTAGGAACTCAATTACACTGTTTTGAGAGGGTTTTTTCATCAAGGCCGACTCTTATCCTGGCATGTTTTACGTTGGAAGTCGGCCGTGGGCTCTTGCTCAATATCATGACTCATTATCAGATAGATAAAGAAGTATGTGAAATATTTTTTTCTGCTGGTGCCTCATAACAAGTGCCAAGTTGAGTCAAGTTATGAAAAATTAAACATGATAAGTTTCTATAATTTGAAGTGCCAAGTGCGTACTAGACCCGTTGTGACAGATGTTCAGAGTGTTGGCTGGGCTTCATGAGTGTTTAACCCAGGTCACAGCCACATCTGCCAAGTCTGAACAAATCAAACAGAGACAGACAATCAGAGATCGAAAGAGGGGTTTTGTTTTCTTTCCTGGACCCAGTGCTGAAACTGGATGCAGTGTATTAAAGCTAAACAGGGTTGGTGTGTTTGTTGTGTGTGTGTGCAGACTGTATTCTGCAGGTCCTGTTGGCAGGCTCCCCTCATGCTTCCTGTTCAACCTGCCCCTGTGGAAATCCCCCTTGCAGAGAGCTGGCAGGACCTGATCAGGGAGAAGAAACGCCCACTCTGAGGCCTCAGCACAGCTCTTAAGTCGGCGTGCAGACGAGAAAACAATCTTATTTTATTACTTTTTTTTTTCTCTCACTGCTTTTAGAACAACATTTGATCTATGAAACGTTATGTTTATTCATTTACAGGCAAACATACAAGAGAGCATTGTTCACTTGGTTATTAATCTGCAGAGGCTGCCTGTGTGTTTGTGTGTATGTGTGTGTTACTGATGTTGTGGAGACATAAATCTGTTTACACAATTACATTCTACCACCTTCCTTATGGGGACAAAATGCAAGTTGCTATAGGGTTAGGGTTAGGGTTAGGCAAGTAGTGGGTATGGGTAGGGTTAGGGTAACTCCTCAGGAACTGAATGTAAGCTGAGCGTGACTTTCTTTCGATCAGTTCTGGCAGATGCTGAATCAGATTCTGCTGCAGGAAGAGAGTAGTTCATACAGGAACCTGCTCACAACGAGGTATGTGGATTACCTTCAGTAACTGGGTCATGATTCCTGGAAAGAGACACAGTTATTAAGTTTTTCAAATGTTTTTTTTTTAATGCCATCTTGTTCCATTACATTGGAGAGAAGGCAAACACCTTCAGGCCAGAGGGAAAATATGTGTTAATGATTTTGTCCCTTTAAAGAACAAATATTATATTAGGATATTTATATTTGGAAAGATCAAGAATGAACCTTGGTGCTTCATCCAACATGGGCAAAAAAAAGTCATATACGTGTTATAAGGTTGAAACCTAACAGATACTAAGCATTAATCCATGCTCATGTTAACTGAGCAAAAGGAGTGTTAAATATTCAGGCAGGTTAAACACTCATGTATATTACCCGCTATTCAATATACAGTTTTTAACATCATATGCAATAGTACCTTTCAACATCATGGGTTGTATTATGTTCATTATCATGTGCAATCTTATTTTTCAGTAGATAGATGGAGCTTTATTTGTCATTGTCCAAGGCAATGAAATTATGGAGCTCTCTCAGTGCACAGCATATGTACTGTAAACAAACACAGTGGAAAAAAAAACACAAAAGGACATTAACATGATTTGGATGTATATAAAGTGTATTGATGTACTGGGTTAGTGCTGTAGTTCTCGCACAATGGGGGTACAAATGTTACTTTTTGTTTGTGTTTGTAGTGTGTCTGTTCAGAACATGCTGGTTTATGTTGGTAATTGTCATTTTTGTGCGCTTGGTAATGCAGGACTGAACGTAATATTTACAGGAATCCGATTTAGTTACACACTGATTGTGGGTAAAGACAAGGAAGAAGTATAGGTGCCATAACAAAGACTTCATCTAACATGTAATGTGGAAAGTAACTAAACAGTCCCTCCAGGAAGTTGTGATGCTGCGATCTCAACAGTTCACGCAAGTTCAACCAATCCCTGTAGACTCTGTGCCACCTCGCAATTTTGTCCAAACTCTGCTGTTTTTCTGCAAATTTGACCAAATTTGACATCATAGCTTCCCGCAAGTTCCACCAATCACAGCAGTCCCCCCTTGCAGATTTACATCTCAATGAACCCACTCAATGCTTTGTTTATTTATTCATAGGTACATGAGAAGAACACATTTGTCATTGCAGTTGATATTTATTAACGCTCTGTGCATTTATTTTATCATTTTGTGCTGTTTTTGAGTTTGAGCTCCAAAAAGATTTTTGCTTCTTTGTGGAATATACATCAGGTGCACTTCTTCATTTACAAACAGAGCAGATTTTTTTTTAATCATTTTTGTAATTCTGAGTTCTTATTTAGAACACTCAGAGCAGATTGCGGTTTTGTTCTCCCTGGAACAAGTTGCTGTTGATTTTTAATGAATTATGCAAAAAACACTGCAGCTCTCTTTTGCAATTTTCTCTCTCTCAGCTTTATTGCAAAAAATGCCTAAAAGCATTACAACATGCATTGCAATTTTTCAAAAAAGCTGCAGTGAAATGAGGCATTTTAGGCTGCAAATGGCCTGTAAAATCCTGGAGGGTCTGACTAAGGTTACACTTCATCTTTAAAAAAAAATGTTGGCGTTAAAAACAGACATGCTCAATGAAGCAGTCACACAAAAACTTTGTTCACTGTCCATGTTGCACAGGAGGAAGATAGTCTCACTTTAACCAGCTGTGCCAGTCAGTGTATTTGACTGTATAAATGTAATCACAGAGCACAGTACAATACACAATAGCGGTTTGATTAGGATGAACACACTACACTCCCAATCAAACAGGATGCTGGTGATGGTACAGTGACACTGTGCAAGCTGCGCTGCTTTATGAGACTCCTTTGAAGTTTTATGATCACATTTATTGAATCGAATGCTTTGTGTCTGGACACAGTGCTGCTTTTGTCTTTGTTAATATTTAAGCCACAGGATCAATAGTTTTGATCGTGATTTTTGATATGAAAACATTTCTCAGCTCAGTCTGGCATTAAACTTTGGCAGTGTGAATAAAATGTTATCAGCCCTGGGGAAAAGGTAGATGGTGAATGGGGTGAATAACATCACTCTGTGTTTCGCAACAGCTGATAAGTGTGTGCATTCATATCGCAGGGCGTTTCTTTATTGAGTAAATCAGGTGCTGTTTACACTCATTCATGCTTTCTACACAGAACCCCGACACACACCCAGGCCTGATAACAGAAACGCTGCGCTGTGCCGCATGGCGAAAGTGACAGAAAGTCCTATTTACACATCAAACAGAGGGTAAGTGGAGGGTGAACACACCTGATGTGTGATAGCACTGTGTTTCTATTTGTGAAGTAGATTAGACAACACTATTAAACTCACAGATTTCAAGTAAATACATCGCTGCAGGAAGAACAAGAAAGTTATTCAAACCTCACTTCATCACAGCACCTTTGTGTTTTTTTCTGTCAGGTGTCTAGTAGGAAGTGAAGAGGAATATGTTCTTTATTTGTCAGCAAATAAACACAACTATACCATAATTAGACACCATACACCTAACAGTACACTAACAAGATGCTACAAGCCGTCATTTGTATCAAATTAGACAAAAACTCGAAATAATAATGTTCTTTATCATTCAGGAAAAAATATTCTTCCACTTCTATAATTTTCTATAATCTTTACTTGGTAGATCTGGTTCTCATATTGTTTTTAAATTATCCTCTAATAAAGTCTATTAAGCATCTCATAGTGGGAAACAACACACTTTAGTTTACAGTACAGTTCTGTTGTGATGGGTCCCATTTCCTACGGTGGCCTACAAGGGCAAATGCGTGGCACATACAAAAAGGCGCTGCATATACAGAAACGCACTGCATATAGGAAAACAAATGCAAAAAGAAATGCTGCATATCCAGTCATACAACAGAGGTACTCCAGGCCTCTAGGGGCAGTGCTGAGCTACCACCCACCACATAAAAAGGTACTTTTTTTTCTGTTTCTGTCTTTCTTTTTTTTTTCTTTTTATGTGGCCTCTCCTGACTCCAACTTTCCTCCAACCATAACTTTACCACACGTTGATACGCCCGTTGTCTGTGTCTCGGGTGGAAGCTCAGCACTGCCCCTAGAGGCCTGGAGCACTTCCATTGTATGACTGGATATGCAGCGCATTTCTGTATTTGCAGCACGTTTCTGTATATGCAGCGTTTTCCTTTTGCATTTGTTTTCTCGTATGCAGCTTGTTTCTGTATATGCAACTCGTTTCTGTATATGTAACTTGTTTTTATATATGCAACGTGTTTGCCCTTGTCTGCCCCCATAATTACTCTCTAATGAAGTCTAATAACGGGTGTACCAGTGGGAAATAATGCACTTTAGTTTACAGTACGGTTGTGTTGTAATGTGTCCCAAATTACTCTCTAATAAAGTCTAAAAAGGAAGACTAAGACTGTCTAATAAAGAACATATTATTTTTAGTTTTTGTCGAGTTTGATACGAAGTATGGCTTGTTATGAGTTATTAGAGTAATTTTGTGTGTATGGTGTCTATTTAGGATATATTTGTGTTTGTTTATTCTCTAATAAAGTGTCTATTATATCTAGTTTTGCTCTAATTCAATACAAAGTACAGTCTATTAAGTCTGTAGTACAGAGTTCACCAGACAGGAATTTCGCAATATACTGCACATTAACTAATCTAAGTGGGGGGTAAAACCACAACAATTGCGGCACTAACATTCTGCCTGCATTGCCCATCTTATTTGATAACTGTAAAGATATCATCCATATGTGACAGCAGTTGAAAAAAAAATTGCATAATGTGAGACAGCAATAACATACAGGCCCCTTCAGCCCCCCTCTCCTTTTTATTTGCTGCTATCTTGATCTGTGGCGTCTTGGACTGTTTAAGGATAGTCTTCACATTAAGTGTTCTCGGAGAGGTGAGCAGAAGGAACAGGCCTCGGCATGACCGCACAGGTTCCAGTGAAACTCCTGATGTTTATGTTGTGCCTCCTGCAAAAGGTTGTTTTTCTTCACAGATTAAACACAGAGATAAATCAAATGCGCAAGTAGCAAAAACGATAATGACGGCAGATGGTCGACACGTTTTCTGAGCAAGGCGCACAGGAGTTTGAAGCTCCCTGGGGCTATATGCTAAATATGAAGCTGCAATTAGAAGTCAGTTAGCTTAGATGTTAATATTAAAACTGTCCAAAAGTAACCAGTCTTTTATACGCGTCAGTTTTTCTGCTACAAATTATGAGAGAGTTTAAGAGATGCTGGAGGATTTGGTCATCTTTGCACAGAGCTATGCCAGCTAGTTTCCAGGCTTTATGCTAAGCTAAGGTAGATGGCTGCTGGCTGTGGCCTAATATTTAACAGGCAGATATGAGAGTAATATATCAATCTTCTCAGCTACCTGTCAGCAACAAAGTGAATAGTGATATTTCTCAAAATGCCTTTTTTTTACTTTAATTTTGAAAACTTTTAAGACATGATCATGATTATTATGGACATGATCAAGTTTAGGTAATTCAGAGCCAATTGTAGATAGACAGATGGATAGACATGATGTTAACAGGTTTTCTGCTTAAATCTAGTTTGGCAGGGTGTCGCTGCCTTTCTGTCACACACACACACACACACACACACACACACACACAAACTTGGATCTTTCTTGGCAAATGTTGTTGCCTGGGTTTCCCCCTCTTCCACTACAATTAACCAGAAGCTTTTGTGCACCAACATGTCTGTTTACATCAGTTACCAATGAATTTAATTGAAGCGCTGCTGGTGCCACACAGCTTGTAAAAGGTCTGAGTCATAAAATTACATTTTTTTATAACTCACCCAGTGCTTACGTAAAGTGTTATGAGTGTTTGACGTGCTTTGCTAGCACAGGGGTTAAAATATTAACAGACCACTTCAGCCACTTAAGAAGGAAAATACACTCTTTGCCATTTAAGTGAGGAAGTGTTGACAAAGTGAGTCACTGTTTTTCACCCGAGTCACTGACATCAACTTTATTTCTATGGCAACCTGATACAGTTCTCTAGTCGGATTGTGTAATCAGACTTTTATTAACAAGGATGCGGAACACATGGCTGGATTATCAGCTGGGCAAAGAAAGGTCATGACCATAGACGTATACGTATGCATGTGTCAACGCTGTCGCCACATTGGCCTGCAAGCAAATACAATTAAAAGGGAGAGCTGCTATTTTTCTCAATAGAAAGCACTATAACATTTACATTTCTCAACCAGTTTCAATAAGTTTTGAAAGGGTTCATGATCTACACGGAGTAAGTTAGAAATAAAGAATTATTTTTACTCTATGTAGCAGGTCATAGACCCTTAAATATGGCATGACTCATTGAAATTGTTGAGAAATGTACATGTTATAGTCCTTTTTATCCAAAAATACTGCAGCTCGCCCAGTTACAGCTTCTTATACGGCGGCGATGTTGATGCCGGCCTTGTGCAGCAACAGGCTGAAGCAGTCAATGCAGCGTCTATGTATAGCTATATGCATATATGCATATGTCCCTCACCCCCAAATGCCCCAGGTTCACTGCATGGGAATTGGTCAGAATAATTGAAAATTACTGATCAAATTTCCACACAGAAAACCTAATGACTGTAATCTATCATACAATGCAATGAGAGAGGGAGAAATAAGGGTAAACAGGAGCCTAACAGCTACTTTTTGCCCTAGGGGGCCCCAGCAGGTCAACTCAAACAATAAAGACAACAATGGCTGTTGAAATGCATGAGGCCAATGTTGCTGGCTAATTTTGTAATGATGATTTAATTTTGAAAAGTTTAATCTGGCCAAGTTGTCATGCAGTTGTCAGTGTCATTTTTTTCTTCTTCAGCGCTCTACTCAACATTATTTATTTAACACATTACATACATCTCGCCCAAAGTCAGCTGGGATAGGCTCCAGCCCCCCATGACCCTCACAGATAAGCGGCCACAGAAAATGGATGGATGGATGGACATTTCATACAGACATGCAGCCCACAGTCCCACAGTGCTTCACAAGTCAATAAAATAGATTAACACATGAGATTAAAGAAAAGTATGAAATACAAAAACCAGGACTTAAAAATTAAGGCAACAAATGATGAGGCACCTTAAATAAAAGTCAGGCTAAAAAGATGTCTTATGGCACGTTAATTAATAAAAGTTATCATAATATACAAAAAATATTTCCTCCTCTCCACAAAGAATTTTGAAACATCTCATCTATTACTATCTTTCTAGTACATTATGTTGTTCTTTCACATATCTAAATCAAATTATGAATGAATGAATGAATGAATGAATGAATGAATGAATGAATGAATGAATGAATGAATGAACACAACAGAATTTACAGTCAGCAGCCAAAAAAAGGAAAAGGCTGAAGCCCAAGGCTTATACAATCCATTAAGATGAGATAACCCAGAATATCAGCAATACAAAAAAAGAAAGTTTCCTGTAAATTATATTCCTTAATTATTTGACATATTAATCATTCTAGATTGTAATTCTTAAATATCTCCCATTTCAAGACTTTTTTGAGATTCTACAACTCAAGTCCATCGCATAGTTTAACTCCCCAAACTTAAACACATCTGTATTTTACATTGGTTCTCGTGCCTGCATGAGGGGACCCAGGTACATTTTCTGTCTTGTAAGGGGTCCTTGGTTGAGAAAAAAACTTGGAACCTCAGTCTTAAGGCTTTAAGTCCCTCAGATCCAGAGGCAGAGCTAAAGGCTAAAGAGATTTAGGGCCACAACAGCTGACAGCCCACGCTGTTTTTTTTTTTGTTTTGTTTTTGTTTGTTTTTTTGTTTTTTTCAGCAAATCACAGAATAACCATTAGATTTTATATAAAATCTTTTAAGATAAGGTTTCTAATTTTTTACTGTTCTTTAATAAAGAAAAACAACTACAGATTAAAACCCCTGTTTAAAGGGTGGGTTACTAGAAAGTGGTCCTAAGAGACAACTTTGTGAAAGCAGCAATTGTTGTGCAACAGCAGGATGAATACAAAAGAACTCTAACTGGAACAAAAATGAAATATGTATTCTCAGTTTCCTGGGGGTGCCAGATTTCTGACACCCTGCGGCGCAACCTTTCCATGATAAGCTCAGGCAATGTGTCCCGCCCCTGCGTGCTTTCAAAGGTGCTGCATAGGCATGTTTCTGCAGTGCTTCTTGGCCCAAAGACGAAGAATTTTAAAGGGACTCGACAGATCTCATCACACACTGCAGCCCCTGACATCAAATAAACTGTTAGGCAGATAGGAGGAGGAGAAACACCGGACTGACAACAGGCAATTTTAAGTCAAGTGTCACACATCATATTACCTTTCAACAACATCTATCTTCCTGGAGCGCCCCGAGGACATGTGCTCAAAAGCTGCGTCAGCAAGTCGGCAGGATACAAACTGGCCGTTCTTCTCTCTCGGATCAACAGACGAGCTCAAGTTCACATTTTGCAACAACATGGCGGAAAAAAAACACTAAGAACAACACACGAGCAGCACATTCTGAGTCAGTCATCGGATAAATCATTTGCCAAGAATTAAAGAGAGCTGATGAAAAAAGTCCAGTTTTAGTGAGGAAGGGCGGCGGGGATTAACACATGATGTCTGTTAAACTCACACTGGGGGTTGATTGATTTATACTTCACACAATGCCCGTGATCCTTCAACATGCCCTGCGAATTCAAGTGACTGGACTCAAAATGATCATCAGCCAAAACCCCTGAATAGTTCAGATTATTTGAAGTGGTGTTGTATGAGGTACTTCTCCATAGTCGGTGTATAACCTACAGTGATGGAGGCTTGAGACTTGGGTTGGACACTGTGGGGCAAAAAACTGCAATGTCAGATGTGGTGACGAGCAGGGATTAATGTTTTTCCCGAAAACGAGACATTTTCTACCCTGAGAACAGAGGCTCACTATCCCGATGTGTCCTGGGAAATGCACTTGCTTTGAAGGTATTTTCTGGCAGTGTTAATAATTGCTGAGGCAGAAAAATGCCATTTCAGCATTAATCAACATTATGATTTCCTGTTTTAACGTCATTAGATCAAGCCGAGACAGATCCCATATTCTGTTGGCGTTCAGAGCCTGCTGGTGCGACGCCGCAGAGGTCAGATATCGTCGGCTTAAGAAACTCAGTGATCACTTGAAGTCAGAAAGCGAAGCTCTGAAAAAGCTCTGACTCACTTGGTGTGAGATTTCAGATGGATTCTGCAGACATTGAAGGCTTTTTGCTTCATTTCTATATTTTAAAAATACAATGTATGTATTCCTTTTTTTTCATTTCCTGAAAAGTAACAGTTTTGGACATACAATAACGATATTTCATTTTGGCAGTCATTGAAATTGACCTTTTATGTGGTGTAGGTATGAGAATGTGCAGCCAGTATCACTCTCTGTCATTCAACCAAACCAAAAAAAAGCAATTTTACTGAGCAGAATTCGCGAGTTTCTGGTCTACCATTGCCTTAATTGGTTAATTTGTTGGTGTAAAAAGTTAGTTTGGATTCACCGTAGTCACACAATAACAGAAACAGGTCGAGGCAGACCAGCAACTTCTGTATTCTCAGAGGTAAAATGACTGTTTTTGCCAAATGAGTCAGTTGGTCAGGAAACAGTGATATTTGGCGTATTTTTTCCCATTGGAAAAAGCTGCCTGACGCAGGTAAAGTCTAGATAGAAGTATAGATATAGTGTACACTTTTTTTAGGTGTCTAAAATAAGTGTTGCTGCTGACCCTGTCCACAGAAGCTCATTGGTTAGCTTCCAACACTGAACTGGGGGCAAACTGACTGACATCTACTGTAGATAATACACTGATTATGGATAAGTACCTCACACAACCCCACTTCAAATATACTGCCCTATCTCTTTAAAGTCACACTGAGGTTTGGTTTAAAGATGCCCCACACATTGACATGATACGTCTACATTTCCTGCAAGTTTGAGCAACTGGACTTAAAACGATCTTGTCAGGCAAAATCTCTGAAAACCTTCATGTTTAATTCACCATGGATCTTGAGTTACAGTCACATTCATGCAAACCTGCACACTTGGAATTCACAGAAACCCTCTCATACGTGAGAATTGTGCAACATTTCATGTTCCAGCTGCGCGATTCATGCTTCTGTCACTTTGACTAATTGTCTGTTTATTTATTGTCCCTGCTGATATCCACTATCACCAATATACTCCCTGCATTTGTTCTGTTTTCACAATTTTGAATTCTGCATGAGAAAAACGGAGCCAAAGTCAACTTCTCTTCATGTTCCCATCACATGAGCAGGCCTGGCACGTTTTCTCCCCTGTGATACGATCTCAGGTGTGGGCTTTGACAGATGAGCTGCAGCCCCCCTCACGATGTCAGTTTTCCCTGGGGGAAAACCCCGAGACACAGAGGCCTTCAGTGCCAAGAGCAAGCACGAGCACCGGGCCAAAGTCTTCATCCTGCAGTGCAGTGTAAAATGTTTCAATGCATTATTTTGTAGCTAAGAAAATTTTAAACTATCTTACATATTTCTGCTTGAAAAACAGCCTTAAAAAAAAATCAGAGATGGGGAGTAACTAAGTACAAATACTTTGTTATTGTACTTAAGTAGATAAGGTATCTGTGCTTTAGTTGAGTATTTGTTTTTCTGACAACTTTTTACTTTTGCTCCCCACATTTTATACAAATAAATGTACATTTTACTGCTAACATTTTCAAAACAGGCTTTTTACTCAGCTTTGATGCATTTGAGGGGAATTATTGATTATTTTTGTTTTGCCAAAACAAAAAAGACGTAACAAGATGAAAACAACATAGCAAGATGAAAACAAATAACAGACGTATCGAGGTGAAAATGACGTAAAAGGTGTTACAAGATGAAAACAACATAACAACACGTAACAAGACAAAAGTAACGTAAAAGATGCAGCAAGACAAATAAGAAGCAACAAGACAAAAATGACATAAAAGACGTAGCAAGACAAAATGACGTAACAAGACGACAACGTACAAAGACAAACTAAGAAGGTGTAACAAGACAAAAAAAATGCTAGAAAAGACGTAACAAGGCGAAAATGACGTAAGAATACATAGCACGACAAAGATTGCGTAAAAAAAACACAAGGTAAAAAGGATATAACAAAATGCGAACCACGTAATTATACATAACAAGACAAAGCTGAAGTAAAAGATGTAACAAGACAAAAAAGATGTAATAAGATGTAACAAGACAAAAATGATGGAAAAGACGCAACAAACTGAAAACAAAGCAACAAGACAAAAACAACATAAGAGATGTAACAAGGCGAAAATGATATTTCAGACATAAGACAAAAACAAGATAAAAGAGGTAACAGGCATAACAAAACGAAAATACGACATAACAAGACCTAACAAGGTGAAAAGACAAAGATTACTGAGAAAACATAACGAGACACACTCGAGCGTGGAGAAAAGGTAGCTTTGCACATGTAGAAATATTCTTCAGAGGTCAACTTTTTACTTTTATACATTTAGGACATTTCAGGGCCTGTACTTTTATCTTTTTAAACAAGTATCTGTACCACTACTTGATTACAGTATGTATGTGTCCACCTCTGTAAAACAGGCTCATTTAGGCAGAAGTTTAAAGCTGCATCATTCACACTCATGTATTGGCAGCTCCAGATAGCAGACAGGTGGAACTGCAGCTGAAAAATTCAGTTCAGAAGAATTCAATACTGAGAAAAACTGCAACACGTTTCTTCCATAATTATTTATTTGTCCTGAGTAACTTATCTTTATTACATTCACTGATTTACAATACTTCCTCCCCTTCATACCAAACATTTATTGCAAGTCACTCATCTTTCAGTGTGCTTTGGTACGGTATATGGCAATGTAAGATTGTTTTATTGATCAGGGCTGCAAGAAGCTTTTCTGTTGGAAACCCACCTGTGATTGACACTGATAAGACGGGTGCGCTTTGACATAAAGGTCTTGCCTGAAGCAGTTTCAGTTTAAAGGCAGTTTAAAGGCTTCACACGTGCTCACTGGGCTCAGTTGACACCCCAGTGAAGGATGAACTGTTCATACTGTTAATGTGTCTCAGAGTACTGTTTTCACTTTGTGCCTGTGACGTTCTTTTCAATCCGTGCAGGACTCAAATTACACTCCCAAATCCAAGCAAAATATGTTTGTCAGCTATCTTCTGGTATCTAGTGCAGACAGATACAGTCAGTCAGTACCTAAATTAATATGTGACCTTTTCCACTCCACTCCTCCCTTCCATAAACTTATTTTTGTCATTTTTAGGAGTGTTCAGGGGTCTTCAGGTGGAGATAGTAGATCTGTATGTGCCACGGTGGTATACATCATCTGACAGCTGGAAACCTGAAGATTAAGTTAAGTAAGATGCAGCTCATTTTCTGGTCATAAATCTGTAACAAAAACATTTTAAAGGCGTACATAAGGGCTTAAAACATCATGACTGAAATATATGATGGTCATTCCATGTCTCAGAAGTTGTTGCAACAGTTTTGGGTTAATTCTGTTGATTACACAGATTTGGTGCAAAATACAACCATTTCTGACCTCTTGAGAATTGATTTTTTTTTAAATGGTCAAAAAATCCCTCCAAAATACCATGTTTGTTCATTTTTAAACCATGGTTTAACTTTAAGTTATGTTGCACCAAACTTTTAAACCAGTTTAGAATTAAGAAAGATTCGATTTAGACCTCTCTTTAACATTTTTCTTCTAAGCCTAGATTAAATTTAATTCTGCTGCACCAAAACTTTACACTCCAAAACAATACACTACACTTGAGGAGGTTTAACATTTAAAATAGCAACCTTTTTTAGGTGGATTAAGCAGAATAATCAAGTTCCTCAAAGAAAGTTAAGGGGCAAACTCAACCCAGTTGAGTTATTTCAAATTAGAAATTAGAGCTTCTCTGCCAAACCAGCACAAGTATAGGATAATTAGGCTAACTCATTTTTTAGCTAGCTAGCAAACAATATAACTTTAAAAAAAAAACTATTAGCTAGTCTTTTTTTAAACTTTTAATCAACATAGCAAGCAAACAATAACATTTTGTTAACTTAATCATTAGCTAACAAAGAATATAACTTTAATAAAACTTTTTAGAAAGTTAGCAAACATCGTAACTGTTGTGTTTACTTTTAAGCAACGTACTAGCCAACAATGTAACATCCTGTTAACTTTTTAGCTAGCTAGCAAACAGTTGAATGTTTTGTTGAGGAATACAGAGCAGCCGAAAGTTAACAACTCTTCCCAAGGTTGTGCACTTCTTGGTAACGGTTTTCTTAGTTTTCTTAGAAAACTTTGACAGAATACAGACAAAAACCGCATCTTTTTCCTCTTTTTCAGTGGCAGTTTCTGCTGCAACGGCTGTGAATATCAGCTCAAACCAAACAATGGTGAATATAAGCATTACAGTAATATCTTACACACTCATTTAAAAACAGTCTTAAGACATCAGCAGTAGAAATGTACGTTAGATTGCAGCTCATGGGCAAAAATAACACTAAATTGCATTTTGTAAAAATAGAAAAACAAATTGCTTTTCCCTTTGCATTTCGGTCATTGCAGGAAAACAGGTGTGACTAATGACATTAAAGTTAATTCTGGTTTATTACAACTTATTTTTAGTAGTTTTGACCACAATTCTTAGCTGTTATAATAACAATGTACTGGCTAAATTAACTGTTGAGATCCAGGAGCATGGAGATATCACTACCAAAATGTCAGATCAGAATAGTTGAATAGTTTAATTTCTTTTTTAACACTTGTCCAGTTGGGCAAGTGAGTTGCAGGTTTTCTTGCCTAGCGTGGCTTTTTAGCCAAGTTATAATAAACCCAAATTAGCCTTTAGTTGTTCTTTAAAAACAAACAGAAAAAATACTGCTCTCCACAGATAGAAGAAGACTCATATTTTCAGGGAATGAAGAGCGAACTGCTATAAGAGTCTTTGTCCTCCACGACGCTGTTATCCTTTTGTTCATCCAGGAGTTTATCCAGGAGGCTCGGGGATTCCGGCTCAACCCCTGCATCCTCATCCAGAGACTGGCCGTGCTGGTCAGGGTCCAGCTGGTGGTCTGGACGCTGCAGGTCCAGTATCTGTGGTTGAGGGTCTACACCCTGAGGGATCATGGTGGTCAAAGACATGGACAAGGGCATGTGGACCAGAGGTGACCCAGGCAGGGCTGCAGAGCCCGGGGCAAACTGGACCCCTGGGTTGGGCATGGTAGATATGGTGGTGAGGGGCTGGGCCCAGGGGAGGTAGGTCAACCCTGAATCCGGGAGCTCCATTTGAGGGAGGGCTGCTGGTCCTGGGCCCACGGGTATGGTCTGAAACAACACCAAATAGTACTAGATGTTAATGGTGATCACTCAGACTATCAAAGGCATAAACTTTTGAAAAACTGCTAACTACAATCTATCAGTTATCTGCCTTGTTTAGATTTCTGCTCACACAATTCGAAAAACACAGTCAACAGAGGTTCATAAAATTATAGAAAACTAACAAGGAACCCGTGGCTAAGTCTGGAGGGGAATATGTGATCGCTTCCATTTGTGTGCATGATCCCTTAACCTACAGCTTGTCCACAGCTGATCTCAAATACTACTGGACCACGCAGTCAAATTCTTTTTGTGCACATCCATGACTGTATGCGAATGGACCTCTGGCATTATGTTTTCAGGTCATCTCATTTTTGTGAATGTGTTATCTCAAAAATGCCTTGAGGGAATTTCTTCAAACTTTGGCTCAAATAACCACTTGGACTCAAAGATGAACTGATTCAATTTTGGTGGTCCAAGGTCAAGGTCACTTGTGACCTCATGTCCGTCTGGTTCTCGTGAAGGCGATATCTCCGGAACACTTGGAAGGAATTTCTTCAAACTTGGACTCAAGCATGCACTGTTTAGATTTTGGAAGACAAAGGTCGAAGCTCAAGATTACCCCGACCTGACTTGACACATTTTTGGCCATAACTCAAGGATTCATTTTCCAGTTTTGGCAGAATTACACACAAATGTCTAATAGGGTAAAATGATGAGGTGATGACATTTTATATCCAAAGGTCAAAGGTCAACTGCACTGTGACATCATAATGTTCAGCTCTGCTTCAGTTTTAAGTCTTGTTTCAGCTTGGGACAACATATGTGGGGGTCATGTTAATGTTGGTGGAACTTTGCAGATCTCCGCTGGTTGCATCTGGCAGTTGTGGTGGCATTGCAGCAGGTGCTTCACCATCTGTTACTCACTTTCCCTGGTTATTACTGTAATCCAGCATTGATTTCAACAATTACTTTGACACGTACAGTTTAGAAATAATTCTTTATAAATAAACAGAAAAAAAAAAACACTATTCTCTATGGACAGAAGAACGCTCATAGTTTCAGACTGCTGCTAACTTTGGTTGACGCTGTACGAGTCTTTGTCCTCCTCGACGCCGTCATCCTTTTGATCCTCCAGAAATTTATCCAGGAGGCTCGGTGATTCTATCTACCCCTGCATCCTCATCCAGAGACTGGCCGTGCTGTTTGGGTCCAGCTGGTGGTCTTAATACCTCATTACCTTTTATTAAATTCCTTCAAAGTTAGCTGTTGTCAAGCTGGAAGCCAGAACCAAGGCAATGGCAACCTTTATAGATAAGACAGACACTATTATCCATTATCTTTTCTTCTCTTTGGTCCACTCTTGAAAGCCCAGAAAAACCAGTATGTTGGCGTGACTATGCATCAGTGTCAACTTAAAGTGACATTAGACATGGATACACTGGTCTCTAGTAATTGGTTCAGGAACCCCCCCCCAAGGGAATTCTGTTAGACTTGAGGCTATGTCAACCTGAAGATAGAAACGGAGCGCACCAAGTTGACAGTTTTGTCCAATAACAACAACTCTCAGTGAGCTCTACAAATCTTTTAGTCCAACGGTTCTCAACAACCATGCTGCAAACAGGCAAAGGTCTGAGCGGTGTTGGCTACTGGTAATCCATCCACTCCCCGCCACCACCTCCTGCTGGTGCAAGCAATTGATGCCAGATTATTAAGAATGATGGTGTGTGTAAATCTGCCTTCAGTTTAGCTACCACTCATATCCATGCGAATGAGCACTGAAGTGATAACCTTATGACCCTGGACTGGATTGACATATTCTTTGTATTTAATGTCTGGACAGGATAGTAGACTAGGTAGTTAGACTCAGTCTGGTCTAACCCTGAGCCCCACCAACCCCACTAATCCATGAGACCACTCTTTGCTAGCATCAAAAAACAGTCAGAACCCCTGCTTTAGGGCACAGATGGTTAAAACTGGTCAGTCTGTTTGAAGAAGTTAGACTCATACTCCACGCCATCCACGTCTTGTCAGAGGTTAATAATATTTTTGGTACTTTTTTAGTTATGAAAACTTGCCAGCACTGGAACTGCTGCAAAGTCAAGCTGACCACATGTGTTGTTCGCTGTGAGGGAGATAACAGCCACTCATCAACACTGGTCTTCGTTTGATACTAAAGAGCTAGGAGGTTTAGACTGGAGTATGATGTTAAGCTTAGAAAAATGTTGGGATCTGCCAAGATGGAATCTGAAAGCAAGTTAGCACAAAGATCTGCCCGGGTGATGGAACTCAAGGGCTCATCAGGGCAGACTTCTGTTTCCTGTTTTTCTCAGGACTACCAGTCCAGTTCATCCAGTCTTACACTTCTCTATAACTTTAAAGGTAGTATGTGAAGTAATTTGCATGTATTAATGTCTCTGTTTTGCCAATATGTGAACACTTAAAAAAACAATTAGACCTTCCTGGACTTTGCCGATAAGAGTTTGTGGACTCCAAAGGATGTGATGCTCCCAGGAGCCTTGCTTCTTTTCAGCTCTCCAACACTAGCTAACGTTAGCTTGGAAATGGAGTCAGCCAACGTCCACTGGCACTCACCACAACACAAGCCTAACTTTACTTCATCTATCAACATGATTCTGGCCAATCATGTTCAGTCTTGTGTACGTCATGTCACAAATCTAGCCAATACCTGGTAGGGCTGGGTGATACCCAGTAGGGCTGGGTATCGTTTGAAATTACAATACCAGTACCAATAGAGTGCTTCATTTGATATTTTTCTTTTTTGACATCACGAAACCATACTTTCAAACCTTTTAGTGGGATCTGGACACACTAAACTACAAACTCTTAGAACAAATAGTCATTTTTCCCAGTTCTGGGTACAAAAAGGATCAAATGCAGGTATTGTTTGACTGCAGAAGTTTCAATACTACTTCGTGGATTATTTCAGTCAGTACCTTAAAGGTGTTGAGCACCAATACCCGGCCCTAATGTCCAGGATGCTTGCTGGCCACTGGTGTCATTAATTAATGACATCGATATTCTGAAAATTCCACATAGTACCCTTAATGGAGATAATAGGACGACACATCCCAGACACAACATGTGCAAAATTGTTGCATCTGTTGTTGAGGTTAATATTTTAACGTTCATCACTTCCTGTGGCTGGAGAAGAGATGAGCCTGAACTCCAGGATTCTTCCTCTGTCTAATCTCCCCAGTAATTTAGAGTGTGTTCCAATACCCATACTATCAGACTACAGTATTTAGTATGCTAGAAAAGTATTTAGTATGTCTCAACACATAGTACGTTTCTTTCTATTAGAAAGAAAGTAGTTCTGGTAGATTCTAAAGTACTTGAGGTAGATTATACTGCAGAAAAAAAGCATCTCTACCTTCAACTCTAGAGTCAATATCTCCAAGTCAGACCATGGATGAATAATACTACAGGCCAGAGGAAAAGTATATATTTTGCTGATGAACTGTCCCCTTAAGCACGCTTTTGTTCACCAGCTGTTTCCTACTCACCCCAAAGTTAGTGAGCAGCGGTGCGTGTGTGTAGGTCAGCATGGTGTAGCTGGGACACAGAGTCTGCATGTACACATCAGCAGTGAGGGTGGGGGTGGCTGAGTAGGCCAGAGTCTGAGCTGAGCGCTCCTGCTGGTTGTAGTCGGACGAGGACCAGGCTGTTACTGCAGGCTGCAGGCTGGCACCGGCGGCAGGGGACAGAGCCTTCCATCCCACACCCTGCAGCCCTCCGTCGCCGACCGCGACCGACGGCTCAGCCGGGGAGCCGCCGGCGACATCAGAGCCGAAGATGGCTGAAATTCAAAGAGAAAAGGTTGAGTGTGAGTCTTCACAGACAGGCAGAGACACATGCTTTGCTTACAGGAATCGGTTTGTTCGGAATGAACGCGTACCTTGTGTGTATGATGACTGGTTGTTGTTTTGTGCGACCACATCCTAAAAGAAACAGATAACAACAATGAAAAAGGTGAGTTGGGCATGTCGATAATTTGCAGTAGAACCATAATCACAAGCTGCTGCTGTAGTCTAGTCATACTGTAATGTTGATACATAAATATGTGGTATTTACACTTGTACCAATCAAGGCCAGGTGTGAGCGGCAGCTGAGTTGAGATTATAATCAAAGTGTGTGTGTGTGTGTGTGTGTGTGTGTGTTAGAGATACAAGCCAGAATTTGTTGCAGTATAGCAGTACACGTATGGTCTTGAACAGTTTGTCTTTAATTGATTCATGCGCGACTAAAGCTGAATTTAGTGAGATTTTTAGCACGGGAAAACATTTTAAAGTGGCATTTCAACCCAAAATCAAAAATACAGAATTTTCCTCTTACCTTTAGTGCTATCTATCCATCTAGATGTCTGCTTTCTCTGCCAATATAATAGAACTAGATCAAGCGAGCAGTAACAGAAGGAACTGTTTTCTTTCAGCACCGAGGCCTGTGGATTATCTTGAGTGACCCGTTCATGATTTTTGGAAAGAGGCACTGGATTCAGAAATCCACCCTCTATTTTTCTTTTGGTGTTATCAGCAACACAAGCAGAGTCCCATTTAGTCCCATGATATTGGAGAGCAGGCAGACATCGCTACAGCTGATACCTCCAAAACTCTGCAACTCACACCAAAACTGTCTACATGGATAAACATCACTACCTTTAAAAGAAAGGCTGCATGCATGAAACTCAGGTTAAAGCTTATAATCCTGGTTTTAACTGCCTGACTCATGCATAGGTCAGTTATTTATTCCCATACTTTATGTATGGTTGCCCTACATTTTTGTTCCTCAGTGGAAATGGATTTTCTTACTGTAATGACACATCTTTGTTCCAGAAGATCAGATGTTAGCGCCAATCAAGCAGACAATGGAAAACAATGCATATATGTCTTTCACAAAAAAAAAAAAGTTTATTATTATCCTCCAAGCTGATCACATTGTGTAAGTGTATATCATGTTCCCTGAAGGCACAACAGCCACACTTGACTGACATCAGTCGAGGCTGTTCAAAGAGAGAGGGTGGAGTCCAGCTGCACCCACAGGTGGAAGAAGATTAAGAAGACTACAGACAATTCTAAGAACATTTTATAAAGGTTTTATTTTTTTTTAAAAATGTGGCTACATAAAAGACGTTTAAGTAAGATTAAACTCTCAATACCTCTTGAAATCATTTTACATTTTTTCCTATCATACACTCATTTCTGTCATTTTTAGGGGAGAATTTAAGGGGAGCTGGCAGGTAAACAGTATAAGTCGCATAGAAGTAATGTACATCATCTGAAAGCTGCGAACCTGAAGGTTCATTTGAGCTGCAGCTCAGCTCAGTGCAAAGTTTTCTAGTCACAGGTTTGTAATAAACATTGTGTTTTATCCCAAAAGTTTAGAGTGTATAAGAGCTTAGACTAGAGGTTCATACCATTTACTGCCTCACATTTTGACCAGTGCAGCCATACTGGCCACTTTTATGCCTAGCTGGGCTGTTTTGTGTTGCATTGTGCGGGTTAAAATGGGTTTGGGCGGGTGGACAGAATGTGGGCAGGTTTAGCATGAGTTGGGCTGTTTTTTTTTAAAAATACATTAAGTATTACAGTATATTAAAAATGTATCCATAAACTATATTATAAAACCCATTATTTTACGTTAGTTGTGTTGTAGCCTCTCGTTTGCATTCTAGCCCACTTGTGAATACTTAAATTATTGTTTTGTTATTTGATATCATTTGACCAGTTTAAACCAAATGATAGAGAGTGCTGCCATTATTGCGAGAAGAATTTGTGATTAAAAAAAAAATATCTACAAAATGTGTTTGTGACCTCTTAATTACAATCTTTGCTGCTGAAAAGACAAATAAAATGACTGTAACACAGCTGTCACCTGTGCCAGGACGCTGTGATTCATATCATCCTCAGAATATGTCGCTGATCTCTAAATTATTCTATTTTAATCCCTCTGACATGACACGATCACCCCCAACTCCCAGTCTTTAATGTCACCCATTCTCATCTGGTCACCCTGGTCCTGGTCCTGACTGAGCGTTGTGTTGATGTGGATGTGCGTGCCACTGTGATGACACACAGAGATCATATCATCAGGTTGAAAGCAGAAGTGGGGGGGCTGACTGTATTATGGTGGCAATACGAGTAATTAAGTGCCGTTAAACCTAGTCCACACACGCAAAATGAAACTACATAAGTTTGAATCTGATCCAAATCGTCCCCTATCATTATCCTGGCAATTATTTCGTAGATAAATCTAATCCTCACCCCTTGAAAAAAAAAAGAATGATGAGCTGTTCTTTTGAATGGCTCATGGAAAGAAACGGAGCCATGTTTTCCAGCTCCCTTCAAAGAGCTGTCACAGTTGATGTCTTTAGCATTTAATTCCACCTTTGCCAATATTTTTAGAATTTTTTTTTAACCTCTATCTCTTATGTACAAATACATAATCAGATTACAGATACAAAATGGGGATTGTTAGCAGGGTCACAGTTGTAAAATAGATTTTAAAATAGAAAAATTATATACTACTATGCACACAACGCACACATTACAACACTTCACGAGTCTCACAGCACCACTCTGGTCTCAAGTGAAACTAGCTCATCTTATAGCTGTCAATTCAACAGTGACAGTTCTGCCTCCAGCTGTGAAAGGACTGTCATTATCCAAGAATTCAACATCTAATTTAAAGAAACATTTACATGTACTGCCAACTGCTAATGTCAGATACACAGACCAACGGCTAACTTTAGCTACAAAGAACAACCATTAACGTTAGCTACATAGACCAACCACTAACATTATTTACACAAAGCAACTGCTAACGATAGCTACCCAGAACACAAACCAACAGCTTATGTTAGCTACACCAACTGATAGTGTTAGTTACACAAACCAACCACTAACATTATCTACACACACTAATCACTAATCACTAATCACTAACGTTAGCTACACATTCAAACTTCTAACATTAGCTACACAGACCAACCACTAACATCAGCTATACAGAATACAAACTAACTGCTAATGTTACATATGTTGTTTGTCAATTTAAAACATAATTTTACAAGTCAAGAAAGTCTCAGATTTTCGTACGTTTGTTTAGCTTCAGTTTTGAGTTCTTAACTGAAATATTTCATCTAGAGACTCCTGGTCTTTTTATTAGCCAGAGAAGAGAAAGAACACGTAATACCCAATGTTGTGCGACTCCTTGCCGATATGAAAACACACAGGCATTGTTGTTTCAGCGGCTAGCATTAGCTTTTGGATGGAGAAAGTCATGACGTCACTTACGCTATTTCTAGGTGTGTAGTCTTTCAAATTATGTATCTTCACGGTCTGATACTTATACACTTTTACGACAAACAGTGACTTTCTTGACTTGTGAAATTATCTTTTAAATTGACAAACATCACATGTGTAAGTCAAGGGACAATTCACAGTGAATCAGTCCCACGGTGGTCCACCGGATGGGGCTTGACTTAAAATTTTACTTGGGCCTGAAAAGTTGAGCCTGAAAAGCTGGAACCCAGTTACAGCCAGACATTTTGCGCCCGGGGAGAAAAATACACCCAACATCATGTACACCATGTGTCATCATCATGAAATATGTGAAAAATACAGCCCAAACCCACCAGGTCCCGTTGGGTTTGGACACAGATCTCAAGCTCTAGCGTGACTTCATGTCTCTATTGCTACTACTAATGAAAAATATTTTGGGCCTACATTTAATTTAGCATAATTACAGCTAGTAATCAAAATGTGCATTCACACATAACAAAGGATGGAGTATCTGGACAACAATTCATAAACCAAACAACAAACAAAAAGAAATATGTTAAAAATAGGTTAAACAATTTCACCATATTTGGTATTGTGGTAATCCAAAAGTAACGAAAAATAATCACATTACATTACTTATACTTGGATTAGGTTAGTGAATATATTTTTAAACGGGTAATTAATGACTGTATTGGAATACATTTTTAAAACTAACCTTCCCTAGCCTGGAAAATAAACACATCCCAGCCGTGGATAGATGATTTTTGACATTTGTAATCTCATAAGGCAGACGTCGGAAGGCCTCTAAACTCCCTGGCGTTCATATACCTCAATCTGGACTTAAGTACAGTACTTTAGTAAATGTACCTAGCTACATTCCACCACTGTCCATTGTGCAGAACCATGTGTGTAATCTTTCTTCATAGATCTATATGCACATACAAAGAAATGTGTTTGCTCTGACGGCCCATATGATGGTGACTGTGTTATAAGCAGCGATACAGAAACTGCAGTGAGAAAACAGTCGGAAGAAATGAGAAAGGCGGCAACAACAGAAGTGACAGTACTGACAGCTGGTGTCAGTGTCGGGGCGTTCCTTTGGCACGAGCAGCAGTGAAACACTGCATCCTGCTGCCTGCAGTCAGCCAGCAGGGCAGGTGCTGTCAGAGACACTGAGGAGCTGGTTGGTGTTACAGCACTGTGTCATTACACAGAGGCAGGGTTGGCACGGTTACTTTAAACATGTATTCCGATACAATTATTAATTAAAGCTGCAAGCAGCATTGAACGGGCCCTCGCACCCCCGCGCCACTCGGGGCCTTGCGGCCGTGACCATGTCACCACAGGCTGACTGGTAGATGAGGTACTGAAGTTTCACCCCCTTTTGGACACTGAAGAAGCAATCTGTTGTTACTTCCCCTCGTCACTAGGTGGTGCCATGACTATGACTCGTTAGTGTTATACGGGTGTGATCAGGACTGTACTTTTATCATACATGTAAAGATTGGAACAAATTTGACCATTAAATCCCATGTTATAGCAGTATCATGTTTCATAGCGAGACAGCAAAAGTCGATGCCATGTCACGGAGACACTGTTCCATGCTGACCAATTCATTTAATATATTTTGGTCACACACTTGTCTAGATGGTACACCCCAGTTGTGAAGTCAATTGGATCATTTCTGGAGCGGGAGTTCATTAAAATATGATGCGTGGAAAATGCCAAAAATGACA
>JAJHUR010113755.1:2082-12178 GCA_027495735.1 Lutjanus campechanus | reverse complement strand
TAATAATAATAATAATAATAATGTTCTATGTGTATAATACCACAATACAGTATATAAATATATGATGTATCAGATCACATAATATGGTGTTTATATTTATGTAATCAAGTATCAAGTCTAAGTTCAAGTTAATCTATCACTTACTTATCACTTACCTGAGACTTTTGAGAGAGTTGATTGGTCATTCCTGCAGAGGCCAGAAGGGGGAACTCTTGGCCATGATGCCCCATTCTCAATCAAGCTGCCAGAAGGGAAGCATTGTGAGGAAATTCCACAAATTTAAAATTTATATTTGCAGTACACTTTTTTTTTTTTTTTTAAGCATTGAGAATGTGTATATTATTTTACTGGGGACAGGAAAAACAGGACCCTGTTAATTCCATCTAAATGCACTTATTTTATATAAATAAAAACATTGAGCTGACCTGTTAACTCAACCTAAATGCAGTGAGTGCACGAACTCTTCCTGAAATGTATTGATAAGGTGTATTGTGAATTGGGTTGCGATGGTTTGTCATTTTTAAAACGTGGGTCCCAAGGAAAAAAAGTTTGGGAAACACTGCTTTAGAGATTTTTAGTTGTTTTTGTTCGTAAGGTGTGTTGTAAGAGTGCATGTCTGAAAGTGTGTTGTGTAAATGTATATAAAATTCATATATGCCTAACTAGAGTCATGTGCAGACAGGTGTCAGGAGGAGGAGATGGAAATAAATAAGTTAATAAAAATAATGGTGTTGGTGATGAAAATATAGATAAATGGAGAACAAGAAAATACATACGTGCACATGCAAGATGTGTGTCTAATATATTATTATTATTATTGCCAAATCAGCTTAAAAGATAATGATGTTCACAACTTGTTTCCATTGACACAAATGACCATAACAGTCAGTTATTACAGGTTAAATGAGTCAAATATGTACGCGAGGAAGAATGTAATCAAAAAAGTTCTGCTAGAGAAGTGACACATTCATTCAGTGGGGACTTTGCTCCTGTCCTCTGCAGTGACTGAATCACTATCAGTGCAGCTGGAGTTCCAAAGAATGCATGGGAGACTCAAATGCAAAGGTGTGTGTGTGTGTGTGTGTGTGTGTGTGTGTGTGTGTGTGTGCGTGCAATAAACTTGTTAAGAGAGAGCAAATCCACTGTGGTCAGCCAGTTCACCGATTTTCCACGATGCGAGACACATCTGTGGCCATTTCACATTTTTACCACGAGATTTTAAACATTTTGTGTTGTTCATCATTGGCGCACAGCGCTGCCTGGGATATAACCTCACCATGGCATTTTCTTCACAATTCCTGATTATCTGGGTTCTACACATCTGCTGTTCTGCTGCTGGTAAGATTCATGAGATTTTCCCTTTCAAAAAAAATATTACCATTCTTCCATGAAGAAATGGGGCAAAAACCTTTTTTTAATGTCTGCTAAGTTTTTATTGTATTTTTTCATGCCTACAAAGGATGGGGCTGATAGTGTAAAATGTCTTTAATAATCATTGTGATGGATTTTCACATCATGCATGTATGTATATGTAGGGAGACTAACTACTTTGGCTTTACTGAAATTTTGTTACTATAAATTTTGTTTCATTCAGAGTTCTGGGGCCTCGCTTCTAAAAAAAATGTTCTTGGGTTTATACTTGAACTTAATCTTAAGATTGTTTTAGACCGAGCAATTATGTTTGATTTATACAAGAGACTGAGCACACAAAACATTTCTTTACACAGGTTCTAAGAAGCCTATTTGTAACTTGTGCTCACCAAATACTGATCTTTTATTGAGATAATTTACTTTTCTTCTTTAGATAAATTCAAAGCTTTGAATTTTAAAAACTCAAAACATTGTACAAAGACAAATCTGAGACAAATCTGGTTTGTAGCTCACTGACCACTTTTTGAAATGTTTTGATTTTTTGATTTTGTTTCTACAACTCAAAGATTCAAGTTTATCTAAAGAAGAAAAGTCAGTCATCTCAACTGAATAGGTCAGCAAAATGTTTTAAAGTTTATTTTAAAAAACAGTTTGAGTTGGGCTCAACTTTTTTTTTTTTTTTTACAGTGCATGGAACAAAAGAGAAAAGCAAACTGTTCAGAAGATGAGTGTTCTAATGTTATGGCCACTTGGCCTTTGGTGTTGGCAATTTTTTGATGGTACAAAGGCCAAATGCAGCAAGGCCTTCAAACGACGCAATAGGTGCGTTCGAGATGAGCCAGGCCTGCGCAGAATCGATCACCGGCGATCGCCGCACAATGCATGCTGGTTAGATTTGTGTCCGACTTGATCCCGACTTGCTCTGATGTCATGCACATGTGGGCAACAATAACCTCACGAGATCGAGGTGGCCGCAGTTTTCAGAGCCAGGTGCCGCAGTTGCTCTTCACTGACTGCAAGCGCCTGGCTGTCACCTGATCGATGAGCTGACAGGCTCTGATTGGCTCTTAATTTTGACAATAAAAACCATGTGTTGTATAAAATACTAATTATTTGTGTAATCGTAATATTTAACGCTTGATATATTAGTCTTATGTTGTGCGATGAAGTTTTAACCTGTCAACAAGTAGATATTTTGTGTCTGATAATAATAATAATGAAGGTTATACATGATTTATCAAACCAACAGTTACAAAGTACTTTACAAGGCAGATAAAAGAACAGATGTTCCATGTAACAGAAGTGGGATCACTTTTATTTTAACTTCAATCAGCGATCGAGGACACACTTTATATGAACGTGGTCTGCAAACTACAGGTAACATACAGGTGATCTAACAGGATGTCAGTGTCTCTTCCTGTATGTTCTCTCAAGTCTGCTGGAAACTGTCCCACTTGGCTACAGCTTTTTGTCTCCACCTCCTGCTGCGGCCGCCTGATCTCGTCTACTCGCCAGGCGAGGCGCAGTTCATCTCGAATGCACCTAATGACTTTAAGTCCACAGAAATAATGAACTTAACCAGTGGCAGCTGGTCAATAGAGGGCGCCCCCCCGCCTCTCCCCACATCCTAAAACTTCAGTGAAGACTTGATTACTTTAAAATATATACTGTATATTTCTTTAAATGAGCAACATCAATATTGTGTAGTTAGTGAGTAATATGTATAATCTGCACTTAAATGTGTTGTTAAAAATGTTTTACGATGTCCAAAGTTACGGATAGGTCACGTGTTTCCGGCTTGGGGTGCAATTTTTTGAGAAGGGTCCAGCTGCAGTCTTGCAGACCCTACAAACCACGCCCCTCCAAAACACGCTCACTTTGACAGATGCTACGGTAGCTTAAAAGGACAAGAAACCAAAGTAAATGAAAAATAACTGAAAAATTGAAAGTAGCAATTTTAGGTACTGTTAGGAAAAGAAATAAATAATTAATAAATAATTTTTGAGCCACAACAATATTTGGCTTTCAGCACAAATAATGTGGTCTAATCAATGAATTAATGCCAACCAAAAGTGGCTTAAGAAAACAACATAATTTGAAAAAACACAAGTAAATATTGGTATTTTAGCAACTACTAAGCAGAAATAATCAGGATAGATTGTGTGTTGGCCTAACTGCTGAAATTATATAAACATTTCTATTTAAAACTGTGTATTGCTGATCTGAAACACCAAAATGTGTTTTTGCACTTTAAATGAGGCACAGCTACTTCACCTGAAAAAAATCTTAGTGTCATATCTTAATCTCGCATGCCAGCTGATTTTTTTAAGCAGCAGGTTTCCATTCCAATTTGTTTAAAATACACTAGGAGGAATAAATGTAGTTAATGACACTGCATACTACAGCATAACTGAATGTTTTAAATAAGTTTCAAACATTAAGATATGAAAATATTCCTTCACAGCCTACCTCCTTTGCGATTTAAATTTATTCGCAATGATGACACTTCATATAGCTAGACAGAACGAGTCTGAAATGTGTTTTACACCATAGATACAGTCGGCAATGACGTCACATCCGGGGGCGGGGAAACCCGAGTGGGAAAACAATCCTTCCCCCCATACGCTATACTGTAAAAACATGGAATTTAAACTTGTTTTGCTAACGCTAACAAGTTGTCCTGACGGGGGTCATCCCTATGTTCCCTGGGTCCAGACTATCACGCTCAGATTAAAAATTCAGTGTGCTATTTTCTATTTTCTTTTGGAGGGATGATCACTGACAACATTACACAGGCATCAAGCAACTTCGTTCATTTGCAAAAACAAAAGCCAATTTACAGCCTGTTCTCTATAGGCCTATTTGGATATGTGCATCATATGCCCTGTACATAAGCCTATTAAAAAATATATATATAAATAAATAAATATCAACATTATATAGTAGGCTATTTTAAAAATAACAGACCGGAGAACATAGGACCCTTTTTTTAAAAAAGGTCCTATGTTCCCCAGGGCCCTGTTGGGGAAAAGCGGGGAACATGGGACCCTTTTTTTTACACTCCCGTCATGACGTACTTTGAGTTGCTATTGCCTGCTGACAAGGATCGATATATTAAAAAAATGAAATACACTGGGGTTGGATTGTTGTCCATATGTTTTAAAAGACTGGGGAATGATCCGACTCAGTGGTCTGAAGTGTCATTTCCAGACATATTCTGCTACTTAATCGAGTCTCCTGGTAAGGGACTATATCACTTTTGCTATAGATATGATGAATTAAACTTAACATAATTTCAGTACCTGACCTGAAATAGACAAATTAATGTTCTCTTTCTCTCGTGTGCTCTTGGTCCCAAGGGAGGGTATACAGTATGGGGAGGTATACGGGATTAACCTCTGTTCACTGTTCTGACATTATGTCAGTAAATGTTTACTTGTTCATATAATTGAAAACCTGTTAAATAAAGTCTTTAAAAATAGACAAATTAATGAATTCCAGCACTTTATTATAATCATTGATTAATCATCAAATAAATTAATTCATCCATTCATTCATTCATGAGCTGTTACACAGGGATTTTCACACAGAGCAGCCTCAAACATTACAGGTCTCTGGAGGATCATAATTTCTTCACAAGTGGCTGTCGGAGTTGTGCTCCATCACAAACTGTCATCATCGTTTTGTTGTTGGGTCCCATAATCTGCCAAACTCATCCTCTCTTCTGATAGCTTGAAGCCATTTTGTCCTCCTTTGTGGTTCTGTTTTATTATTTGGTAAAAATTTAAAACTTTGATTAGTGATTTTTTTTGCTTATTTGCAGTGCAAAAGGGCACACAGCAACTCTTCGGCATTATGGCTAATGGCAGAGATCAATTTGTTTTCCCCCTCGGCTCTAACCAGATGTGACGTTTGTGGGTGTTCCTGCTGTTGCAGACTGTATCTAAAGCAGCTCAAGATACCATAAACTTGCACTAAGTGTGATTCTTGTACAAATAAAACCTTCTGCATTGTTCCATTTTTCAGATGAGGACATATGTAGGCTGAAATCAATGAAGCACACAATACATTTGTCACTTCACACTGCATTAAAACTGAGCCCAAAGTCTTATCTGCAGTCTTAATGCATCTCAAATCCATGAATAAAGTTCGACAATAGTTCGTCTGTATTTAAGCTTTAATTAATAAGCTTTAATTAATGTACCGTAGTTGTTACAGTAATAGGTAAGCACATTAAATACTTAATAGCTACAACATCTTAGTACTTGTTAAATAAAGCACGTTACCACCGGTACCAATTAGCAAGCCTAACTTTATTAAAATGCACAAAAATGAACAAAATGATCAGTGTACATTGTGCCGTAACAGCTGAACATGTGGTTCATCCAACAGTCTAAAAGATAACAACTGTAAGTTCATTAACTACATTTTGCAGAAGTTTGGCATTCTCACATTAAAAATCTTCTTGTTTTCCCTGCGTCAACGTTGACCGAACCAGCCCACAAACCATATTTGGAAGTTCAACTTCCTTCAACTTCCTTCACGTTGGGACTGCATGGGTGCTTTTCATTACGTTGAATTTTGCCTCCTTGTCTCCTCTCTCCTTCATCGTCCTCGCATCTCTCTTTCATTTCCTCGCTGGGTGGAGCTAAGACACGAGGAGAGGAAGCGAGTGGAGGAGACGAGGAGAGAAATTTACCGAATGAAAAGCACCCTTGGAGGGGTGCACAGAACCTGCGCCCTCAGCATTCATCTGAATGCTGCTGCTTTACAGTCAACCTCTGGGTGGCAGCAGAGAGCAACTGGCTCGATCTACATCTGACAATTAATACAGCAGAGTGAGATGTAAGACAGCTGGAAGAGTTTAGCGCATTAGCTGCTATAATGGAGTCATAAAATCTGTGAAGTCACTATAAACAACGTGTTTGGAGTGGAGAACATTAGAAGAGAAGCTGAGAGTTAAAGAACCTGATCAGCCGACATCATAAACAACAATCAGAGGAAGATGATAAACTCTGTGTGGAGAGAGCATCATGACAGTGTAACTCAGCCTCACGCTGGTACCAGGTGATCTTCATAGAGGTGACCTGTGCTGGATGAAGTATTCATATCATTTACTTCAGTAAAAACATGAATACCACACTGTGAAAATACTCCACTACAAGTAAAAGTCCTGCATTTGACTTTACTTGAGTAAAAGTATGTAAACATTATCAGCTGTTTTCAGTACAAAAAGTAAAAGTAACCACTGTGCAGTAAAATGTTCCCATTTCAGTAACTAGTAACTGTACCCGTCAGGTAAATGTAGTGGAGTAGAAAAGTAACGTAGAACTATAAAGTAATATTAATGTGTGGTTTTGGTCTTTTACAAACTTTTAAATAGTTGCTGTTTTGTGCAGAAAAGTGGGAAACACACTTCAGAGAAGGTACTTAATATAAACCTGTCAAAGACATTTAACCACAGACTCAGTGAGACATTTACACCTCTCAGAGAGAATTTATGGACAAAAAGTAAATTTTAAGCCACTAAATGGCAATTTTTAATATATACACCTATGTATTTATTCTTAAATCTTGTTATTTTCTAATAGCAAACACAACATCAACCAAGCTACTCACGGCAACAACTGCAACGACCACAGCATCAACCAAGCCACTCACGACAACAACTGCAACAACCACAGCATCAACTGAATCGATCACAACAACAACTACAACAACCACAGCAAAAACCCAACCATCAACCACAGTATCAACTGAAGCTCTCAGGACAACAACTGCAATAACCACAGCATCGACAGAACCAGTCACGACAACAACTGCAACAACCACAGCATCAACCCAACCATCAACCACAGCATCAACTGAAGCGGTCACGACAACAACCGCAGCAACCACAACATCAACCGAGCCACTCATGACAACAACTGCAACGACCACAGCATCAACCGAGCCACTCACGACAACAACTGCAACGACCACAGCATCAACCAAGCCACTCACGACAACTGCAAAAACCACAGCATCAACAGAACCAATCACGACAACAGCCGCATTGACCACTGCATCAACTGAACGGTCAACGACAACAACTGAAGCAGTGACAACAACAACCGTAGCAACAACAGCATCAAACGAGCCAGTCACGACAACAGCCGTATTAAACACAGCATCAACCGAGCCACTCAGGACAACAACTGCAACAACCACAGCATCGACGGAACCAGTCACGACAACAACTGCAACAACCACAGCATCAACAGAACCAGTCACGACAACAACTGCAAGGACCACAGCATCAACAGAAGCGGTCACGACAACAACTGCAACAACCACAGCATCGCCCGAACCAGTCACGACGACAACTGCAACAACCACAGCATCAACAGAACCAGTCACGACAACAACTGCAGCAACCACAGCAACAACCCAACCATCAACCACAGCATCAACGGAAGTGGTCACGACAACAACTGCAACAACCACAGCATCAACCCAACCATCAACCACAGCATCAACTGAAGCGGTCACGGCAACAACTGCAGCAACCACAACATCAACCGAGCCACTCACAACAACAACTGCAACGACCACAGCATCAACCGAGCCACTCACGACAACAACTGCAACGACCACAGCATCAACCAAGCCACTCACGACAACAACTGCAACAACCACAGCATCAACGGAAGAGGTCACAACAACAACTGCAACAACCACAGCATCGACCAAGCCACTCACGACAACAACTGCAACAACCACAGCATCAACAGAACCAGTCACGACAACAGCCGCATTGACCACAGCAACAACTGATCCAGTCACGACAACAACTGCAACGACCACAGCATCAACCCAAACATCAACCACAGCATCAACTGAAGTGGTCACGACAACAACCGCAGCAACCACAACATCAACCGAGCCACTCACGACAACAACTGCAACGACCACAGCATCAACCGAGCCACTCACGACAACAACTGCAACGACCACAGCATCAACCGAGCCAGTCACGACAACAGCCGCATTAACCACATCATCAACTGATCCAGTCACGACAACAACTGCAACGACCACAGCATCAACCCAACCATCAACCACAGCATCAACTGAAGCGGTCATGACAACAACTGCAGCAACCACAACATCAACCGAGCCACTCACGACAACAACTGCAACGACCACAGCATCAACCGAGCCACTCACGACAACAACTGCAATGACCACAGCATCAACCAAGCCACTCACGACAACAACTGCAACAACCACAGCATCAACAGAACCAGTCACGACAACAGCCGCATTGATCACAGCATCAACAGAACCAGTCACGACAACAGTCGCATTGACCACAGCATCAACTGTACCGGTCACAACAACAACTGCAGCAACCACAGCAACAACCCAACCATCAACCACAGCATCAACTCAAACTTCAACCACAGCATCAACTGAAGCGGTCACGACAACAACCGCAGCAACCACAGCATCAACCGAGGCTCTCAGGACAACAACTGCAACAACCACAGCATCAACCCAACCATCAACCACAGCATCAACTGAAGCGGTCACAACAACAACCGCAGCAACCACAACATCAACCGAGCCACTCACAACAACAACTGCAACGACCACAGCATCAACCGAGCCACTCACGACAACAACTGCAACAACCACAGCATGGACAGAACCAGTCACAACAACAACTGCAACAACCACAGCATCAACAGAAGTGGTCACGACAACAACTGCAACAACCACAGCATCGACCGAACCAGTCACGACAACAACTGCAGCAACCACAGCAACAACCCAACCATCAACCACAGCATCAACGGAAGTGGTCACGACAACAACTGCAACAACCACAGCATCAACCCAACCATCAACCACAGCATCAACTGAAGCGGTCACGGCAACAACTGCAGCAACGACAGGGTCAACTGTACCAGTCACAACAACAACTGCAACAACCACAGCCTCAACTGATCCAGTCACGACAACAGCCGCATTAACCACAGCATCAACTGAACCGGTCACGACAACAACTGCAACGACCACAGCATCAACCCAACCATCAACCACAGCATCAACTGAAGCGGTCAGGACAACAACTGCAACAACCACAGCATCAACCAAGCCACTCACGACAACAACTGCAACAACCACAGCATCAACAGAACCAGTCACGACAACAGCCGCATTGACCACAGCATCAACTGAACCGGTCACGACAACAACTGCAACAACCACAGCAACAACCCAACCATCAACCACAGCATCAACTCAAACTTCAACCACAGCATCAACTGAAGCGGTCACGACAACAACCGCAGCAACCACAGCATCAACCGAGTCTCTCACGACAACAGCCGCATTGACCACAGCATCAACAGAGCAAGTCACGACAACAGCAGCATTGACCACAGCATCAACTGAACCGGTCACGACAACAACTGCAACGACCACAGCATCAACCCAACCATCAACCACAGCATCAACTGAAGCGGTCACGACAACACCCGCAGCAACCACAGCATCAACCGAGGCACTCACAACAACAACTGCAACGACCACAGCATCAACCGAGCCACTCACGACAACAACTGCAACAACCACAGCATCGACGGAACCAGTCACGACAACAACTGCAACAACCACAGCATCAACAGAAGCGGTCACGACAACAACTGCAACAACCACAGCATCAACAGAACCTGTC
>JAJHUR010113750.1:1235-15706 GCA_027495735.1 Lutjanus campechanus | reverse complement strand
ATGCCAGATTCAGATTACTTAAAAGCCAAGCAGTGTTTCATCCGACTGCCTTAATCGCCCTGGTTAGTGCTGATCATGACCTGTTATCAAAAATTAGTCTACAGAGCAAGACGAAGGTAATTTTTTCATCAGCACATCATTTTGTTTAAATTTTTGCTGTGAGCTAAAAGCTGTAGGCTGGCTCCAGCACACACCCCAAAGGCTCCAAATCTTCAGCAATGTAACCAATTTTACTCCTGCTGTCATGTTTAAAACTATTCTCAGTGTGTGCAGTATTTTAGGCAGTGCATAATCACTGTGACATTGCTTCAGCTCTCCCTGTACAATCTTTAGTTTTGTTTTGTGTCTTTCATTACACATCTTGATACATCTGAAGGTAACTACTGATAAATGCCTCATTTATTTTACACGTGTAGTTTTTTCAATATAAAGTGACACATCCCTCGTTCTTGTAAATGCTCGACTTTTGACTTTAAAGGAGGGTCACATTAGCTGATGGCTGGTCTCAAGATGGCTTAAAACTGGAGAGATTGGGCTGACTTGTTGGGACAGGCGGAAGGTTATTCTATGTGAGTGCCTTCAAGGAAACTCCCTGTGATGCTTTGTACCCACCTTGAGGGATGCTTGTTGACAAAAGCAGCAGCTTTGGGGGACATGGCGGCCTGCCAAGACCTCCCCCAGACACACCGCCTGCACAGACGAGAGCGGACTGACCTGCAGAGAGGATGTCGTGATTAAAATCAAAGAGAAAGGAAAATGAAAGGAAGAATAGGGAACAAGAGAGGGTCTTTGTTCCTAAACACGCTTTTCTTGAGTGATGCAGAAGAAATAGATAAATAAAGTGACCATCCAAGAGAGAAAGGGAGAGCATAAGGAGAGGAGATAATGCAGGACTACAGAACAGACAGATGAGGACTGCGCTATTTGAATATTGATTAGTGAGGGTTATCTCAGGCCTGGGATCACATTAGTGCTTTGGTAGCAGAGCCAAAAAGGTTTTGGCTGCCCACCAGCAGTCTGAGCCACAATCGGTGGCCATTTTGGAAACAAAAACGACAGTTGTTTTCCAACCTTGGCTTCTTGGGTTGGTTTAAATCACCCTGTGCGTGGGTTTCTATCTATCTAGTCTTAATTGCCGAGGAGAAAGATGGCCCGCGCTACAACGGCAAGATAATGAACAAAATGTTTCGGGTCTCTTGTGTTGCCATCGCATGGGAGCTTTCGCTCTCCACAGAGCATGGACCACAGATGCGGCAGGTTACCATGACACCCTGGTCGCTAAGCAACGTGGGCATCATAAACAGATTCCTCACTCCCCAAAATGAATCACTTCTCATTCTCTTTCATAGGGCACTTTCATTCAAGTGGCCTCACTCCTCATAATCCACCATATGCATGTATTAAACACAAAATTGCCCCTCTAGTAGCGTTTGTGTTCATTAAATTGTCTAAAAAGGATGAGAGCAAGAGTGTGAGCTCTTGAATTAAGTGTTGTGTTATGTAGTGGTGCGTAATTACAGAGGAGTCACTGATCTCCAGTGTCTGGAAGTGCGTTATTAAACCGACACTGGATGACATGCTGTGAGTCATTAGACTCTGCTGTTAAAGCCCTAATCACAGAGTAGGCACACACACACACACACACACACACACACACACACACACACAGGCTCATTAGACTCCTCACTCACGTTATTTTATTAAGTTGTACAATAAAGTGAAAACAGTTTCCCATGTACAATTTCGAGTGTTAGAGTTTCGGAGTGCATCCACTTATGCTCAAAGATTGTACTCTGTAGTGATTTAAATGTTCTATTTTAGATGGCATTCTGAAGAGAGCTCCTTATGCAATCTGTCACTTTACACAATTACACAATATTTTTCAAAAAAGACCTCTTTTCCAATGCTGGTGAAATTTATCACCTCAGAACTGCTGAATAAACAACATAAATTTTCTGCTAATGTCTCATACGGAGGAGTTATTACAGCCAGGTAATTTATGCTGATGGGGCTCTCAGAGCAAGTAGCTTGTTACAGTGTGATCTAATATTATGAGTAGTCATGAGACGTAAATATATTACCTCCTTTAGTCACAATCAGATTGCATAGTGCAGTAGATTGAAAGGCACTTTAGTATATTATTACTATTGGAGCTTATAATCAGTTATGGGATTTGGCCTATCGGTCTGCATTGCACTTATTTTACATTGACTTAAATTGCTTAAATCACTATATAATAATGCTATATTGTTACTGTACTATGTAATATTCATTCAATCATTCATTCAACTTATATTCAGCCAAATGCGGTACAAAGACAAGAAAGCCAGTCTACTAGTCACATGCTTATTTGAAGCCACGCTATTGAAGCACTTGCAGAATGTATCTTGTCTTGCTGAAAAAAGCAGGAATGTCCCTGAAAAATATGTTGTCTGGATGGCAGCATATGTTGCTCCAAAACGTGTATGTAGACCTATGTGCAGTGCCTATAGTCTGTCTATTCCTTTCTCTGGAAAGACACTGTAGAGGGCACCCCATCGCATTTTTTCAACTTTAAGTGCATCGATTAGATAATTTATTGTCCTCAGATAGAAGGAATTTGTTTCCACAGTTTGTACACTCAAAGGAACAATTAAGGAACATCAGCAAAACAAGCTGACACAGAAAAAGTCAGGACACACAATACACACACGAAGAGGATGGGTCCATTAGTGTTAGTGCTAGTTTGTTAAGGGCCTAGATGGCAGAGGACATGAAGCCTTTACTGCAGCAGGCTTTTTCTTTTTTTTTTTTTTTAAAGATTAGAAATCTATATCTTTATCTCTGAAGTAGAATGAAAAATGAGATCAGAGCGTGGCTGCACTGCAGTGTTTTCTCCACTGGAAGGGCATCCTAGAGGGCACCCCGTCGTATTTTCTCAATTTTAAGGGCGACCATTAGTGCACTGCATCATGTATTTCCACTGGACGAGCACCCTGTGTATCACTCGATAACATTTTGTCAACTGGAAGGGCACTTATAAGTGCATTTTATCATTATGTCGCCAATGCAAGGACACCCTAGAGTGCACTTCATATTTTCTGCACTCATAAGTGCATTTTTTCACAGTTTCTCCATTGGGAGGGCACTTAAGGTGCATTTTATCATGTCGTCTGGCACATTGAGCCGCTGTCAATGACTTTATTTGATGCATCTTGTTTTGCATTTCATGTGAGAAAAAGATATTGTGCTCACATTTATGAGGTGTACTGTAAATCACCAATTACACTAGACAATGGACTGATAAAAAAAAAGTAGTGTAATCATATTGAGCACTTAAGTGTTGTCATGTTAGGTGTGGTGCTATCACATTTAAATCACTCTCTGGTCTTAGCTGCTGTGGCTGTTTTCTTATGTCACATAAATATGTCCAGTATCCAGATGGCTGACTCCTCTCTGTGTCAATCAATGCCATGCTTTGAGCCAAGATGGCTGCTTTCCTGCTCTACATTTGCATGCCAGAAGAGTATGAAACATATTTTAAAACGGCAACCTGTGCCGACAATGTATATACAGTTAGCAGTGAGGGGGCGGTGCATAAAACCGTTGGAAAGCTTTTGCTTTCACCAGTCAAAAAAACCCAACAACTTTTCTGTAAACCAAATATCCATGTTTCACATGGACATCACCAAGATAGGGATCTTTAAGGAATGTTAGTTTTCTGACATGATGCAATATTGTGCAAACATATTTCTGTCCCTCTCACCAAAAACTATTAATATTTGATGTCTATAATGTTGCATAAAATGTTGATACAGTGAAATAGATTTGCAGTGTTTGCATGTCTGATTTTGGCCACCAGTGACTCATTATTCACCACTTCCTGGAGTGTGTCTGTGTGTGTGTGAGTGTGCATTGTGTGTCTGGCTGCTTTTGTCAGCCCAGCTGTCGCGCTCTCCGTGTGTCTCCGCGTCTCCAGCTTTGTGTTTGTCATCTCTGTTTTCCTACATGAAACTTATCAGACGTACAGTATATGCATACAGAACGGGAGTGTACATTTGATGTGTCTCGCTCGTTATTGCTCCCTGTCACATTCAGTGCCGTTCAGGCATAGACAGCAGCAGCTGTGCTACAGGATAAATGTGTCGTCGTGCGATGTGCAAAAATGATAGTTGACATTGTTGACTATTTCTTTCTTTCTTTCTTTTTTTTTTTTTGTCTGCTGAATTTTTTGCTTTCTTGGCGGCTTGATATATCAACAACAGCTCGGTGTGATGAGCACTGAAACTGAAACAAATTGGGGTGTGAAATGATCGCTGACAATAAATCCACACAGAACATTGTTGCCAAAACACTGTCTTATCTCTCTGTACAGTTAAAGGGATAGTTCGGATTATTTATGTAGGGCTGCATGAGGTATTTATCAATAGTTAGTGACAGCAGATACGGCAGATGGAGGTCAGCACGATCCCCGTTAGTAGAAGCAGAATCGGGGCATCAGCATTAGAAGCATAGCAATGTACCGCTCTGGACAGGGTCAGCAACAAAAGGTATTTTAGCCGCTTAAAATAGATCCACCTAAAATAAAATAAAAATCTAAATCAGTTTAAGTGTGCAGAATGCCATCTACTGTAGGTAATACACTGGCTATCAATAAAAACCTTATATAACCCCACATCATATTAATCTGATATCCCTTAAAAGTGGGAGCTAAAAGAGGAAGCATCAAGCCAATCCATCTTCTGATTACAAAAGAGTGATCTAATAAAAAGCCAAATCCAAGGTGAGTGAAGTTGTGACATTACTTCAAGAGCTGCGCAGAACCACCATGTCAACATTGCAGCCGGGTACAGCTGTAATTGGGGGTTGTTTGCAGCCAGCTGGCACACGGATAGCGTGCAGGCTGGAAGAGTTTGCTGCAGGAGAGATGAGCTGTCAAACCAGCGCGCAGCAGTAGATGGCAAGACTCGCGCCAGTCTCTAACAAGTCACTTCCTGGGAAGTTGATGTGTTTTTGAGAGCGATTTTCCTGTCTAAAACACCAGTGATGTAGTAAAAGGGGTTAACTTGTTAGCTTACTGTACTGTACAGTGTTTTCTTTCTTGTGTCAGTCCGCCTGAGTGTGCGTGTGAGAGCACGTCTTTCTGTCTGTCTCCCCCTTTTCTTCCTCACCACTCTCCTCCTGGCTCCCTACAGGCTGAGCAGGATAGATCTGACTAAAGTGCTGCCAGTCACAACAGCAGATGCTCATGTTTCCTCTGCTCTCCCGTGCCTCCCTACACATCAGTGAGATTGCAGGTGTGTGTGTGTGTGTAATTGTGTGTGTGTTTGTTTGGTCCTGGCAGGACTGGATGGCTCTAATCAGACTGCCAGGAACATGTGTCAGGAAAGCAAGCCTGTTTATACATCAGATCTTTGTGTGTTTTAATGTTTTAAATCAATGCAGACATAAAGGATATTTTTGGGTATGTGTGTGTGGAAAAACTTAACTTACATTAATAGATCTTAATCCTCAGTGATTTCCACCCTCCCTTTCTCCGTCCCTTCAATCGCTCCTTCTACACTGAGACATGAAGAGTCATCTAAATTAGACAAGTCTGTCCTCCATTATAAGTTAGTGACAGCTGTGATTGATCACCGGAAAGCCAGCACTCCCACGATCATCCTCTAACAAGACACCAAAGGCAGCGAGAACAAAAAAGCGAGAAATTAAACATCATAAATCCAAAAAAAGCTGTGTTGAAGAGCTTTTTTTTTTGTGTGTGCTGAAAGCAGGGCAAGAGAGATCGGGGTATTTCTTTGTCCCCACTTGGTGCATGTGTTTGGTTTATATACAAACATACTCAAGGATTATATATTATTTGTTGTATTAATTCTTTTTGAAGGGATAATTCAGATCATTTGATGTGGGGCTGTATTAGGTACTTATCAATAGTCGGTGTTATACCTACAGTAAAAGCAGTAAAAGCAATAATAATCCAAACTTCGGACTTTCCCCTTAATATTTTCACATAAAGGCTCTAGCACAAAAGTCTGTCTGTCTCTCATTAAAACTACTTAAATACATTTGTATTTCTCGTATTTTGTGGCTCAGGTTTATACATAGAGTAATGTGGTTTATCCTTGTTTTTGGTATGTTATACATTTGACGTATAAATCACGTTTTTGGAGCGAAAATGATTTGATTTGGATCTTCGTTTAGTGACATCAGTAGGAGATTTATAGCATTACAGTGGACATGATTCATTTTCTCCAAAAATGAAGACAAACACATGCACACACACTCATTCTATCCATGTGCACACAGTGGATTTATGGGAGATCTGTGATGCAGTGGTCACTTGCAGCTTGTTAAACATTTTTTTTTTTTTTGCCCACATGCTCATTGTTAGCAATACAGCCCACTTCCTTTTGTCGTTTTAGAAAGTGGGCTCTGTCTCTTTCTAATACTTAAAGGCACACTATGCACGATTTTCCCAAAAAACAATGCATGGGCTCGTACAAAAATAAGCCCTCTCAATCATCAGCCACGATCCACCAGAAGTGTGCGGCGGCGCCTGCATCTGCAGAGACCACACCCACTGCTTATTTTCTCATTATTCTGCTGTGCTCAGGATATTTTACCAACACAAAACTGGCTCCTTCGGGAAGTTGTGATGTCGCGATTGCGCCAACTAATGCAAATTCAACCAACCCATATGAATTCTGCACAACCTTGCAATTTTGTCCAATCACCACAACTTTTCCACAAATTTGACCAATCACTGCAGCTTCCTGTGAGTTGCACCCATCATATCAGTCCCCCATGCAAATGTCATACATGCACATCTCAGTGAACCAACTCAATGTTTTATTAGTTACTAGTTTTTTGTATTTTTATTAAAATTTTGTCATAAAAACTGAAAATAATGCAAGGTTTGTTATCGTTACTGATATTTTATTCATGCTCTGTGCACTTCTATTTTATGATTTTGTGCTTGCTGTATTGACTGACATTGAGCTTCTTTGTGAAATACCCCCCCAGGTGCACTTAGTTATTCACAAATGAAGCATATTTTGCTAGAATTTTTGTAATCCTGAGCCTTCTGGTAAGTTTACTGAGAACACTCTGCAATTCCACTTGCTTATACAATTTCAAAGCAAAAAATACCTAAAAGCATTGCAGCATGCATCACAATTTCTTTTTTTTTAGAAAATCTGCTCTGAAATGGGAATGAGACTCACAACACTCAATATTCAACTATCTTTGTGTTAATGCATGGACTGTAAGCATCTTATTCAGTCACAGGCCTCCTGTATCTCAATGACTGAACATCTTAAGTGCATTTGACAACAAGGAAACAAAAGATTTGTTTCCCGTGTTCTCAAGCTTCTCAGGCATCAACCTACACAGCATGAACCAGGCACAGATCATTTTCATTATCTGTTCTGTAACTCAGCAATATGTTCTCATTAGTCATTCTATAGCAGCTTGCTGATTTCATAAAATTTAATGCCAGCTCATTAGTGGTGCCTTATTTTTGTCGTGCTTGTTTATTCTTATTACTTACAGCCCTTTCTGCACTTTCTGGAGATGGTTTGCGGTTCAAAACCCATCACAACTTTTGAGACTTTGTGTTGCATCACAATTTCTCTGACTCATTATATGACGTGTTTATGTGGCACTACCGAGCACAAAACCTGGGAAAGACTCTTAAAGGCCACGCTGCGAGAGTGTGGTTTGAACATGAAAGAGCAGATATGTGAAAGAAACTGAAAGAGCTGCAGACCTTTGACTCTTTGACCTCTGGATCGGCTGTAGAGATCCTCATTAATGAATGCCTGTTCCTCTGTATATGTGTGGGTGGGCATATATTCCTCATGTTGTGGGAACATAAACCTGTTTACACACTCACACTGTGGGGTCGCGCTTTTCTTCTGGGGAAAAAACGCAAGTCCCCATAACGCAAATCATTAAATCTTATGGTGAAGACTTGGCTTGAGGTGAGGGTTGGCTAAGTAGTGATTATGTTTAGGTTTAGGTTTAAGTTAAGTCTTCATGAAATTAATGCTAGAGTAATGCTTTGTGTGTGAGACAGACATTAACATACATATTATGCATTATAAGCATTGATTTTTCCGTTTTCTTTGTTATTTAATTTAAAGTAATTTATTTGCAGGTGGAACCTGCTGACCCTGTCTTTGACTCCTCTCAGCCAACAGTTACAGCTGTCAGGAGTGATTGCCAGCAGCTGTACACGCGCACTCACACCTGCCCACACACACACACCCACACAGACAAACAGACGCGCACACACATATTATGTGATACATTCTGGTGTAATCATTAGATTCTGTCTAATCTGTAGCAGCGGCCTTAGCTAGTCTCTATTATTTTGCATTCATTAAAGAAAAGAAAACCTTTCCTTGTTTCTGTCTGTGTCCAAGTATTTGTGTTTAATTCCTTTGAGGAGTCACTGTAGTCTCCTTTCCCTTACATCATAGGTCCGACTGTGTAATCCTTCCTGGACTACACAGAGTAATAGAAAGTGGAATAATAAGAAGAATCAATACATCGTATTTACAGTTATAGAGGAATACTAATGTAAATAGAACATTTTCATTCATAAATGAGGCAACATTTTTTCACCTCTGAAGTGGCATTGTTCTGTGAGAATGTGTGTAGCTCCATGTGTGCGCTCTCTCTGGAGAGTTTTAACCGTAGACTGTATAATAGCTAGTGGAAAGATGTCACCCATGGGTTTCTGAAAAGCCATTTTAAAGCTCAAGTGTGATGGCTCTGGCCTTGACAGTACCTAACTAGTACCTTTGCTCACTCAGAGCTAATCCAAAAAGGGGCAAACCTGTCACTCAAAGCAGCCACACCCTTAAAAATGCATAACTTTAAGCCTCGATGTAATTAAATGTACAGTTGTCATGAATGGGGATATTAGCTATAGGGACCGATACTGTTTTTGTTCCAGGCTGGAAACATTTTTCTTGTACCACCTGTGAATATGGTGGCTATTCTTTGCTAATTGCTTTTGTTTGGACCTGTGAAATACACAATAACCTAATTGTATTTGAGCTTGAATGGGAGTGCTTCCACTGTAAATCACCATTGATGGCTTTGTGGCCGCGGCATCAGATAAGCAGTTTATTAGATTGATTGAAACTCACACCCCAATCTTTCTTTGTACCAATAATGACCTGACTGGAAACCGACAGCAGTATATTCCCATTAGCAGCTGTGCAGAGCCACTGGTTACTGGCAACTAAATCTGTAAAGGCACTGTGTGTTTGAGCAATTGTAGTAAAAAAAAAAGACCCACCTGCTGAGAGCCATATTCCTCAAATAACAGAGAAATGTTTGTGTGTGGATGCATGGAGATTCACAGAAAAAGCTAACATAGCGATAGAAGGTTGGATGACCAATTTACACCAGAAATGTCATTTAAATATAGCCCAATTATTTTTTTTTCCCTTTAGTGACATATGCATTCTTGCCAGTGCACACTAATACATACAAATGTTTAGTATTCACAATGCACTGAAGCCTTTGACCACGCAGCCACACACATAGCTCCATTTCACCTTTGCTCCTTTGTTAGCCGCAAGGTTTCTCCATCTCTGACAGCCGCTGCTAAATTTCCTTCTAATGAGACACAACTGAGAGCCTGTCGTGGTAACCGTGTTTCAGACCACATAAGCCCCCGGCCTGCATTATGGGACGGCATGGTGTACCAGCATAACGAGTCCTCTGAAGCCAGATCTGCAGGAGGCGGGTTTTCATTATCTAAATGTTGCCTCAGTGCCAATTAATTGTGCAGTAAGGTGGGGTTTCTTTGAGAATAAAAGATGGAGCAGTGCATGAACAAGGGGCTAAAAATATTAGCGCTGTTGCTGTGGGAATGTCTTTTTTATGGACCACTAGATGTTTGGAGACAATCTAGATGATTGATCCCTTCTTATATCATCTCTCAACCATCAGACTGTTGTCTCTCTGAAGATTTAATCAGATATATTACCATCTCCGCCAGGCGTAGGCCTCTCCACAGCTTATCTTGCATACTGCTGGACCGATCAGCCTATTATTTTTTGTGCACAGTCATGCTGAGGGACCTCTGTGATTCATATTTTTTGTTTTAAACTTGAAGAGTTATTAAGTTTTTGGGCCTTCCCATTCTTGTCAATGCAATATCACAATATCTGCTGTAGAAGCTGTTGAATATGTGGTTTCACGTGATTAGAAAATATATATATATATATATATATATATAAAAAAAATTAAATAAATGACTTTTATCCCTTTATGTTTTATCTTAAGAACACTTTGAGGGAATTTCCTCAAACTTGGCACAAATGTTTACTTGGGCTCAAGGACAAACTGACTATATTTTGGTGGTCAAAGGTCACATTTTTGTGCATAACTCAAGAATTCATATGCTAATGACAACATTTCTCACAAATGTCTAAGAGGATGCGATTGTACTGGAGAGTAACTACTTACATCTGGCTACCTGCATGTAATTTGATCACAACATAAATTTAATTGTAATCTGGCACAGTGACTGTGAAAAAATATGTAATTCAATAACCATTACTAATCAGAAGGTTGTTATAAAGAGGTTACATCAAAATATTCTTTTCAGGTTGCCTTGGTGGAGATCTGCATTCTACTGAGTGACCTCTTCTCATTTATTCTTCATCTTATCGTGAGGCTACAATGATATCAGCCATACAGCTGGATTTTAAGTGGCTTTGGATGAGTGAGTCTAAAATTGTAAACAAAGAAAAAAAAAAGCACAGTTGGTGTTGTGTTTAAGGTCTGATTTTCAACCCAGACACTGGGACTAATAGTTATCCCAGCATGTGATTCGCTGTCAGACTTTGTTCTGCCTCTTTGATTCTTATGCGACCGTCTTAATTTCACAGCAGAATTAATTCAATAACTCATTGTTTAAACCCCCTCCTCCTCTCATTTCATAAATTAATTTACTACTTTGCCCCCATCAAATACCTGCTCCTTCTGTGTGACTTGAGACCCAGGAGTAAGCAGGAAGAGCTGGATTTGATATTTCCCAGGGGAAATTAATAGTACACTGTGTTTCTGGACCAGGTACAGATTAAAAGCTGGGCCCTTTATAAACCCATTAACCTAGTCATTAAGACCAGATCTGGGAAACGATGGAATAGGTGGATGTCTAATTTTAGCACAACTTTGCAGCTATTCCTAATTCACACCTGCAGGAGCTGAGAAAAAATTAGGTATTTTCCCTTTGAACACACTTTACTTGCATCAGCAGCATCTTCTTTGTGGTGCCATAGGATTAGGAGTAATGACTTGATATATAACTCTGATATTTAAAGGTCCACAGTGTAAGATTTACAGGGATTGATTGGCAGAATGTGGCAGAAATACAATACAATATTCATAAGATATTAGAAAAGGTGAGATAGAGATAGAAAAAGTGTTGTTTAAGGAAAAAGGTTGGGAATCACTGCCTTACATGCTTGGAAGAGGAGACGCCACTAAATCCTACACACTGGTCCTCTAATTATCCAGATTTTTTCTGCATTTATTTTCAAGATCGCATGCTCGTGGCGTTTCACATTTCTAATGCAAAACCTGTCGTCCCTGGACAAAGTGAGAGTCGGGGCCAAGGCTGTATCATGATGACAGTAATGTAGCCTTAGAGCCAAGTCATCTTAAATTCAAAATTTTAATAGGAATATTAAACACAGTCTAACATGCTGTTTTCCTCTCCTCCTCCTCCTCCTCCTCTCTTCTTCTCTCAGCGGCTGGCAGCGGAGGCAGAGAAGTTTCAGATGGAGCACGAGTGGAAGGACGTCAGCGAGGTGAGCGGGCTGATGTGTTCATTAACACTGGCTGTGATACATACATATCAAGTGGTGTCATGAACTCCACAGAGGGGCTGAGGGGAGGCACACGTTATTCATGATCCAGTGTGATTGTAATAATTGGATGGCAAATCTCATTACAGTGACAATACTGCTGTAATGACTTTATATAAGATTGAATTTCATTATTTTACTTAATAGGCAAAAATACCCAGACATGCCTACGATGAACAGACACACACACACTGCTCAGTCTCTGATATTTTCTATTAATCATCGCATTAACAATACATTAGAATTGAATGTACAGCAAATCATATGAACGCACTATTAATTTACACATTCAATTACTTCACCCGATTGCCGGTCCAATGAATGCAGTGGTCCATTCCACAATGAGAATTACAATGCACTCTTCAGTGATGGCTGTGTTTTAGCTCCAGCCTTTTCATAATAAATGCAAATAGCTAATTTCCTTCCCCCTGCTTTGCAATGAGAAAAGCCTCACGCTCTTGGCAGCCATTTAACAGATGACAAATGATATTGTGTGTGCGTACTGGTGGTGGAATAACTTCAAAGAAATTCAACCTCGCCACTTAGCCTATTAACTTAAAGAACTCTTCGGTGCTTTTTTGCCAAACCTTAATGATTCTTTTCCATTAAAAGTTTCCCATTATTCAACTTCTTGCATGCTGAGAAAACTGGGAAGGAAATATCCTCTCTGGAGATAGATTCATTTATCTGCTGTATTACTCAATGAGTTTGATATTCCTTTGGACCAGGATGCTTGGCTAGCGAACGGAATTAATTTTTAGGTTACTGTTCTGGGGATTTCTGCAATACCTGAACCAATTAGATATCTCTCTAGCATTGTAAAAGGCACAGGTGGGTGTTATGTGTGGAAAAGTAATGCTCTTATCAGCCTTGCAGGTTGACACCAATGCTGCTGGTAGATATGTCTGAGGTAGCTCAGCTCAGCAGCTCAAATTTATTGAATTCATATTGACATGTCCAGGGTTTAAAATACCTTAACTGTGATTTTGAAATCTGTTAAAGGTAAAGTCTTTGTTTTAGGGGAAACTTATTTGATCAAATTGTAACAAAACTACAAAATAAAACATGGAACCAATAACCACTAATGCAAACCGTGCATTTTCATATATACTGTGTATATAATGTGAAATTATGCACTCTGCAAACAAGCAAGTGTTGGGAGAAGTATCAGTCGTTTTCAATAACTGATATGTTGTTATCAGATTATTTAGAGCGATAAGAGTTTTGCACGGTCCTCGCTGCACAGCTCTAACATGGTTGTTGTGTCTGCCTCAGGCTAGCCACTTACGCTCAGCTTGGCCCAACATGCACCTGAGTGTACCTTTGCCCACAGACTATTTATTTTTGTGTTTTTCTTGGGGGAAAAAAAGGATAATGTACACTGTGCACATATTCAAGGTACTCTGGTGGTACGGTAGTGGATACTAGTTGGCCAGTGGCAGAAGGGTGAACAGCTGGTGACTGGGGTGGGTATTGTCTTTTAGTATCCTTTGGGCTCTGCGCAGACACCTCATCTCACCAATCACTGACGCTCATTAGACTGGTACCACTGATGTGTTGGGAGGTTTTAATCACCCACTGAAGAGTCCTCCAGTCCTGAGTTGTGCACAAGCCATGCCAGTCAACAATGTCCCCAGTCAGAATGCTTTCTATATCACTTCTGTAAAAGTTTTTCTTTTTAAAGTTTCCTTAGGGCCCGTGTCCACATACTGTTTTTTTTATTATAAATATTATTATTTATCATTTGCTAATAACATGAAACCACATATTCAATATCCAATGCAGCTTCTTCAATACCATAATAATGATCAGTACTGAAGCAGCGTTGACACATTTTAATGAATTTCACTTTCAGTATTTGAAACACCAAGTGGAGCATCCTGTGTGGTGCACGCGTGTCTGTTTGTGCGCATGCGTTTGTTCTCCGTCACCTTTGATAACTGGGCCAGCACTGCTGGGCACCTCTCCCTGCTGACTTTTTAAACACTTAAGAGGTGTGACTTCTGCCACAGAACCACACACTTGCGTGTGTTTGTTCCGTGTGATATAATACCAGCTGTATCTAGCCTCTTTTAAAGAGATCAGTTTGATTATATTTATATGAGCTCTTGTCTGCAGTCTGATTTGAGCTCACCTTTATATACGAGTGGGTTTGTAGGTGGCACTGTCAAAAATAAACATTGCACATGCTAAAATGTGATATTTTACAACCCATATTAAGTTTCATGTGAGGAAAACAAAGGTCATCTTTTATGACTCCATCGATAGGCCGGTGTTTGCAGCAGCTGTGGAGGTGAAGGAAAGGCTCTATAACTGGTGGGAGCAGATCATGTTGGAGTTTTCAGCGAGTGGATGGCATATTGAATGAGTCATTAGGTTTTTACAAATGCAGACATGAACAGTTACACCTGCCAGAGATGGGATCGCAGTGCTTTAACAAGCATCTCCTGATCCAGACTGATTTGGCAGAACACACATCCCACCCACCACAACATGCCACATAAGTAACAGTATAGTTTATTTTTCCACCCTTCCCCTCCCTGCATGTTGTTCTCCATCTCTCACACATGAGGTGTTCTTGCACACAGTAGCCTCCCC
>JAJHUR010113747.1:2687-15909 GCA_027495735.1 Lutjanus campechanus | reverse complement strand
ATAAATCAGCTTTTATGTGTCCAGTTCAAAATAAATGCTGAGTTATTGTTCAAATCTTGGAATAAAACCAAACCTTCTACAGTTTGAGTCAGATATAAACCATCCAACCAGGACAGATATTAGCTAGTTAGCTCCTTGTAGCCGTTAAACTGGAGTAACGTTAATTTAACTCTACTTTACTTTGCTAACAACACATCAGGTTAACAGTGAGTTAAAGTTCACTCTGAATCTTTACAAAGATATTAACCAGTTAAACCAGTTTGTTACCTCTTCAACTGGAGCTCAGCTGACTTTTCACCACATCCACACAGTTTTTACTCAACATTAAACACCGGGAGCTCTGCTGCTGCTGACGTTCCTACCGTTTGTTCGTTACCGTCAAGTTACGGTGAACACTGGAGACCACAGTCCTTTCAAAATAAAAGACTTCCGTTCGGACGGGAAATACAAGAATAAAAGCACTGGAATATAGTGCATGAACTTTACACCCTCACAAAGCAAACCATGTACAGGCTTAAATTACATAAACAAATAAAGAAAGATTATTTATGTTGTGAACTAAATCACAGTGGAGTGACATGTCACTGACAAAAAGACGTCTCTGCTGAAACAAAAACTTCCAGACAACCAAGTGGCTTTAGACTCAGTGATTTATTGTGTTTTAAATGTAGAAAACAGAGAAAGAGTCTCAGTGTAAACAGGACAATGTGTTCATCTAAATTCATTCAAATTCAACTCAAAGTCAAAACGTGATCTGAGAACAGAAAACACATTTTAAAAAAACTAAACAACAAGCTTTAGATGAGTCAAAAAACATTCAAACTTCACACACCTCAAACAAAGTTTAAGTGATTGTAACACAGTGAATGAAGAATTTCAAGCAGCAATATTAAATATGATTAAAATATAAGATAAAATCATACATGAGGCAGAAATAAAAACCCAAATCAAACCTTCATATTAGAGACTCTCATCATTTATCTGAATATTTTCATCAAAATATAAAATGTAAACTGCAGGCCACTGATTTTATTTTTTAATTTTTCATCACTCAGTTCTTTATATTTCTGTATTTATCTCATAAAATCATATCTGGTTCATCTGTGGAGAGCAGAGCTTTGTTCCTCTGTGGCTCTGGACAAACTTTTTGCGCTGCACAGTGGAATTCATAATTAACATCTTTTGATAATTTTACCCATTTTTGACCGTTCAGATTGAAGCCATTTTGAATTTGGAGCTCTCAAAATGTCTCTAAATGTTTTTTAACCTTCATATACAAACAAACGCTCCACTTTCCACAGGAACTGAATTTCCAGAGATGATCCAACTAACTGTTTATTTCTTTATTTTATATGTTTGTACTGTATTTGTTTAATAAAGTGCAATTCACTGTTGAAGACAGAAATCAGTCCAGCAGTCATAAATATTTCTTTTGGTTTTCTGAGCTGCCTCAAAATAAATCTGGATCATAGTTACAGTTAGATGATAATCTTTGTTTTCATTAGTTGTGAAATTCAGCAGCTACGTTTCATCAACAATAACTGACGTGAATTCAGTTCACTTCATGCTTTCAGATATTTCATATGTTTTAGTTAAAGCAGCTCAATTAATAGATTTTAAAATAGAGTCATGCCAGCGTTGATAGTTTGTTAATTTGTGAACATGTGAGTTGATCAGATACTTAAAACAAAAACCTTATTAGTGATTTAAAGACCTGGAATAAAAACAGATAAATACAGTGAGAGTGATTTTCTGCTCTATGAATAAAACTGATATGTTCCACGAAATCACCTCTGGTTCTTAAACGGGTTCTGTGTGTGAATCCGCCTGCGTTTCCAACAGTTTGACACGTGATTAACGTTGCGAAACAGTTTGTTTCGTTTTAGGCACTAAAACTTCTTTAGGATCAGACCATGTTTGGGGTATTAATAACTACGTTACATCCCATTTAAATATGTCCCGACGTCCCTCCAGAGTTTCACTATCCATTGTCTTTTCAGTTGCTGATCAATCATGAGGCAGTGAAATGATGATGATTTGTCAGATTCGACTTACAACCTTGAACACAGCAGTACGACATTTGAGCGGACGTTTGAACAGGTGGGACAGGACACGCCCACTTTGATTTGCACTTCAGGTCAAGAAAAAGCAGCTATTTTTTGCTGGAAACCAACTTTTTGAGTTCAGAATAAATCGGTTTAAGGTAGAAAATTAGGAGCACAAAACTGGAATGAAGCTGGTTCCATGTTGGTGGAAAAGGGGCGTGAAAGAACAAGAGCGCGTTCAATCTGAGAACGGTGCATCGTTTATCTACAGGTTCCAGTTTGAACGACGTGTTTCGACATGTTGAGTCAGATGTTCAGACTCGTGTTTGTACACTAAATATGGAGCTCACCCATTCTTAAGAACTGGGACAAATCATGTCCTATCAAAAAATATTAATACAACACTCTAATTCCAATGTTTAAGGATTTATATACATGAAATACATGTCATTTATGAAATGTTTCAGTTTGCTTTCATTGTTTTAATTTCTAAACTGTTTCTGTCGGTAAACAGCCTCTTGTCTCAGACAAGAATTCACAACCAGAAACAATTTAAAAATGTGTTAAAATCTTTCAAAATCTAAAAATGTGCTATTATCGTCATCTTTGTTTTAAGATATGTTTTTTGTGAAAATGTTGACCCTTTAAAGTGTCCCAGATGATTTAATCAGGCATAAAAAGGGTCAGCTGTACTCTGAGGACCCCTGTCTCACTTCCTGGTTTAAAAAAGGCGGGAAAACTGCTCAGACACTGGTCAACTTTAAATGTTTAGACAAATTAAATAATTCAGTAATATTTATATCAGATGTGTCTCAATCAGAACATGTCGACTCTGAATCAAAGATAAATAAGAATTATGGTTTAAAAATGTGTATTTTGATGAACATTAAGAGACTCTGAGACACTTTTTAAAAAAAAGCCCATGTCGACGTCTTAATAAAAAAAATAATAATAAAACAATTGATCACCAGGCGACTTTCCCCTTACAAGTCATCTTTAAAATATATTTTCCAGCATAACTGAAGAGTAAAAATCAAAACACCCACAAAAAACCCCTCAAAATATGGTTTTGTCCTAATTCTCAAGAATGAGTGAGCTAGTACCAGCAGCTGGTTAGCCTAGCTTAGCATAAAGATGGGAACCAGCTAGCCTGGCACTGTACAGAGGTAATAAAATCCACCTACCAGCAGCTGTTAAATTCTCTGATTAACACGTCATTTATTTTAACCCCTAACCCTGCACGAACAACAGACGGGGTTAATGTGTTCTGAGCCAAGAAACAGTCCAGAACACAACCAGCTCAACTATTCCTCAGAAACATCTTTGACCTTTAAAATCTCTTTTTGTTCTGACTTGAAATTCATCCGTATCTAAAGATGTGACTTCTTTTTAAGACGTGCTGTTGGTTGTCATTTTATTTTGAAAATCAAGCTCTTATTTTGGCAGTTTAGAGCTGATAACAGGAAACAGTTTGAGCTCCTGAATCTTAACTCCAGTGTTTTCTGTCCTTTGTGACAGAGTGGAGGGCTGCAGGTTTTACTTTGGTAGCTACTTCCTGTTATTCTTTACATTTCTTATCAATTAACATTAAAGGCATAGTTCGTATTATCTGAAGTGTGGTTGTATGAGTTATTGATCCAGAGTCAAGCTAAGAAATAATATATTTAGAATGTTTTCACCACATTTAGTCTCCCAGACAAAGGAAGGTGAGATATGCTGCAGGTAAAACACTGACTATGGATAAATACCTCAATCAACCCCACAAAAATAAATCAATAAATCGTTCAATTTTGACATATTTGGGGATGTACAAATTAAATGCATTAAAATATTGACCAGTGTAGTTCCATCCACAGCTGAATCATGGGTAATAATCTGTTATGGAGTGAAACCTGAAGTGTGTTCAATGCAGAAACATTAAAGGCACATTGAGTGATACAGAGCGCTCAGTGAGAGTCAGCTAATGCTAAGCTAAGCTAAGCTTTGTGGCTCAGTTGAGTTTTGAGGATGTTCAGGCGACAGATATCCCGTTCAAACTCGTCTCTCTTGTCGATGTTGAGAGTGAAAATATATTTTGTTTGAAAATACAAACTGCTGAGCATAAATCTAAAATACACATTTCAGATGTTTGTACAAGATTCTGATTTTTAAACAGGTTTTGCTGGAAAACGTGCAGTCGCATTGATTCTCAGAACATCAGATTCATTCTGAGGTCCGGTCAGCGTGGTTCTGCTCCGGTATCTCCAGCAGCCGGTTCATATTGCTCTCCTGTATCACAGAGGAGGGTGTAATCACATGACTGCTCACTAATCACTCACTAATGACTCTGATAATAATAAAAATGAGTGTTAAAAGAAAAAGGCCACAATCATAAACCAAAGATCTCATCTCGTCCCCAAACATGAACAAGTGAATCCTGGATCAGCTACGGACAGCGAGTGCAGGGCTGCACACACCTTCAGCCCGTCTTCCTCAAACTCATCCTCTAAAAGACGTGTTCACTGTTTTTCAACCACAACCTCACTGCAACTTCCTGTTTCCAAAACGGATGTAGCCATGACAACAGACACGAGCCCTGTTTAGCAACACTGTGATTGGTCAACATATGAACTGGAGTGTTTAAACCCACTCTGAAAAGTAAAACTGACTTCTGATATATCCTGGTTATACCTGAGTGTTAAAGGGACAGTTCGTATGGTGAATTACCCACAGTGGTCGTGTTTGGAGAAGCAGCAGGAGTCCTGGTGTAGGAAGCTAATCAATGTCCTGCTGTGGACAGAGTCAGCAGCTACACAGACTTTAGACACCTTAAAATATATATATATATATCAGTTTAAGTGTACACTATATTTAGAATATTTTCACCACTTTACCTTGCTGTCATTCTCTGTAAACCAACCAAACTGCCTGAAGTCTGCCTGACAGAAAGGTAAAGAGGTGAAAATATTGTAAATATATTGAACACTGATACAGACTTTTTATGTGTCTATAATCCGTCTTGCTGCTGACTGTCCACAGCAGCTTCCTGCACCAGTTCTCCTGCTGCTTCTCCAAACTGGGGGCGTGTCGACCTCCATCCACTGAGGTTAAAACACTGACTGTGGATCAGTACCTCAGACAACCACACTTCAAGTAAACTGAACTATCCCTTTATGCTCCAACAGTAACAGTAATCCTCTCTTTGTAAACTCGTGAGAAGAAATATAGAAAACACTCTCTCTTCTCATTTAATGTCGTCTGTAACGACAGACTGTTCTCTGGTTGATATGTTCTCTGACATTCCTGCTCTGTTCTCAGCCAAAGATCATTTGTGAGGAGGAAACTCAAACAAAAGTTTTAAAAAGGTCTGTGGGTGCAAACAGTGAACAAATCCTTAAATAATCTCACCATTTTCACCATCCATCAAACACGTGGTATGTTTATCTCCAGGTGGGTGACGATCATCGTGGACACCGACAGCATCGGATTCTTTTTAAATAGTTTCATGATCACAGGCAGTAGAATTAATCCAGCAGTGAAATCTGAACAGCAAACCTGAACGTCAGCAGAAGTGATTATTAGAGAAGTTTTCCAGCAGTGATGAAGACATGAAGTCTGGTCCCAAACTGATCGCGCAGCTCTGTGACAGCAGTTTATGTGATTTGCTGGTGAAAAGATGTCCAAGTTCTGCACAACACCAAATTAAAACTGGTTGAAAAGTGACACTTTTGGCCATCTGGAGGTTTCAACAGCATGTTCATTTGTCAGGTCTTTCAGTAAACCTGACAGAAGTAACTCCATGTCTGCACGGCCTGCAGACACACTGTGAGAACAGCATGTTAGCAGCAGCAGTAGTGTGTCTGTGTCTACACAGGAGGCGTTCAGGGACAGCACTGAGCGTAGGTCATTATAGCTGCATTATTTTAGTCTCACAAATGATTTTCAAACAACTAAAAGGTTCCTTCAGCCCATATTTGTCTGTTTCCACTGCAGCCTAACGACCGTGGAGATCAGGCTAATTAGCAGGGGTGGGAGAGTTACTTTACAAATGTATTCTGATACAGTTATTATCTGTTAAAAAATGTCATCAGCAAACTAATCCAAGTATCACAATACTAAAGTAATGTAATACTGTAATGTAATAATAATAAGTACACACAATTATACAATTTAGTTACTTTCTGACTCCCTCAAAACCAAACAGTGAAATTGTTTAGCCTAATATAAGGTTTTATGATCAGTGATTAATTTATTAATTAGGGTGCAATGGATCACAGTTGTCCTGTAGGGATCGTAGGGATTGGCTAATTCTTGTGATTTCTAACCAATCAGATAGTGCTGTGGGCGGGACATTGTGCCAGACTACAGACTGCAGCAGTGTTTTATACTGTACAGAATATAATTATCGACAGTATTATATGTGTTATACACAATACAGAACTGTATAATACAGTAGAGTGTAGTCGAAGTATACTGTATAGTGTCATTTTTATTATATATAATTATTACATATATGCTTTATATTATTTTCATTACATCACGTTACCATGGTGATGACTCCAGACAGAGAGAAGTGCATTTTTAAAGTAACTGAACTCTAATCTGACCTCTTTTTCTTTTTTTAATGAGCTGAAAAATGATCTGTGACTCAAAACCATGAGACGATCTGAACTGTGAATTTTGTGATCCGCTGCACTCCTGCTATTGACAAAATAATGTTTAAATGTCCATATAGTGAAGCACTTTTTTTTTTAATGTTGTAATGTGTGAGCACTGTACACAGTAGTATATCGTTCTTTAGTTTAAAATGTAACCCTGCTAAATAATCCCCATTTTTACTAAATGTATCTTTAATCTGATTTTGTCTTTTTTTATTGTAACTGTAATGGAATACACAATTATGTTGAAATGCTGAAATGCTGAAAGTACTCAACAAATCAGAAATGTTCAGCGCTGCAAGCCCTCCCCCAAAAGTCCCCTGCACAAAAAAACAAAAGACACTAGCCCCAAGCAGGACTTTTTGGGGGGTAAAATCATGTCCCCGGAACTTAATTTAAACCCTGGTTCCTGCAGTGGAAACACACTGAGTTCCTCCAAAGGCTCCTAGTCTCTCAAAAGTTACTGCGTCATCACTGTGCTTATGTGCATAAAACAGAAAAAACAGACTTTGTGTTGCGGTAATGTAACAGGTAGTAAAGCTGCAGCCATTCAGTGTGTCATGATGTCTATATCGATTAAAATAAAGGCAAATCTGTTCTGTCAGACCAGTGACTGTATATAAAGATGGACGACATTGCAACTCCCCAGAAATGAAGCCAAAACACCCCCTGGTGGCTGGCTGCAGTATAGGTCATAAACCCCGCCCCCTCCATGTTAGCAGATGGGACATGGACCAAAGATGGTTTCTGTCATTTTAAGTAGTTCTTATGTTTGTGTTCATTTTTCTCATCAGTTTCGTTTTAATGGGGTTTCGTGTCATGATTGACAGCTGAGCTCTGCTCACCATTGGGTCAGCCAGCTGGGTGGGCGGGACATTAATACCGCAGTTCCAACCCCGATCACTACTGCACAGACTCTGGCTCCAAATGACGTCACCAGAACAAGATGGCAGCGGTCATATCAGGGATAAAGTGGAAGAGCAGATCTGGCGTCCATCTTTATTTACTGTCTACGAGTCAGATGTGCGTGAGACAGATGATTGAAAATGCAGCGAAAACACCTCCCATGTACACAAGAATACTTTTCAACCAAACCCAGCTCAGTGACAACTTTTCACCTGCAAATCAAACCAGAACTCGCTGAGCAAAGTCTACAAATGCCTGAGGAGTCCAGAAGGTGACACGGCAGAAAAAAAGTAGAACCAAGTGAGCAGCAACTTGATTAAATCCAGCATTATTTTAGCGAGTTTCAGTCCTCCACCTCCTCTTGCCTCCTCCCTCTCAGAGGAGTTTGGGCCGGGATGGATTGGCCCTGACTGAGGAATAGGCCCCGATGTGGGTGATGAGGTTGGGTTCCACGCTGTGAGACCTTTCCCCGGGGATTGTCCTTGACATCTGATACAGAACCATGTCTTTGGCATTCCCTTTGACACAGAATGAGCCGTCCAGATACTCCGCCACCCTGAGCGAAGCGTTTCCAGGGAAGAGCATGGCTGGGGTGCAGCACTCTGTAGCCGGGGAAACGGCGTAGAGCTGTGGGGAAAGTCTCCGCACCTCCAGGAGGTAGTGGCGCCCCAGCAGCTCCACAGCCGCCATGAAGTAAAGAGTGAGAAACAGAAGGTGGCCGGCCGACAGCGTGAAGGAGAAAGAGCAGGGGTTCCAGTAAGGAAAGGTGAGGAGGAGGGCCGTGGCTCCGACCAGCCCGAGTCCCACCCACTCAAGGATGCGATAAGGCTCGGGGTTCCAGTAGCGCTGCAGCCTTTCAGGGTGATACAGCTTAATGTAAAGAGTCTGAAGGGCAAACCGGCGTGACAGCAGGTCCTTGACGACTCTGAAAAAGTCCTGCGTCGGCAAAGCATCGTCCTCCAGGACAATCATGTTTTTGGGCTTCACCAGCTCCCATCCCTTGCGGAGACAAAAGACGTAATCCCTCTTCTCCCTCTCGAAGGTATTGATTCGTTCCCTGTTCCTCTGCTGCTCCCGAGGGGAACGCCTGATCACCTTGAAGTGGGCCTCCAGCAGGTTGGCGTCCTGGTTTCCCTGGGGACTGCTTTCCACATCACAGACCAACACCTCTGCACACCGCTGCTCCCCACAGCCTCCCAGAATGCTGCTCAGCTGCCGCATCACCTGAAGCAGGTAGTGGAAGTCCCGCCCCTCGTTCCGCCTGACCGTCACTACGGTAACCAGCAGCTCAGGATGCTGGGCGATGTCAGTGAATCTGGATGACACCGCCGCTGCCGTGGAAGTGCTCTGCCAGAAGTGGAGAGCATCCTGACCTCGGTGGAGGCTTTCCCGCAAGACCTCCTCACTCATGGCGTCCAGGTACATGGACTTGATGAAGAAGTACGAGTAAAGCAGCCGATGGCAGCACAGAGGGAGAATGACACAGAACGTGATGACGGACAGGACGAGGGCTTGGGTGACAGTGCTGGACCATCGCAAGTGCTGACTGAAGAACGCTTTCCATCGAGGCATTGGTGAATCAGCCGGCTGGAACCACACTGTGACTAAATAGACTCTGCTCAGGAGGGTTCAGGTCAGCATTTACAATGTCCCAGCATGCAGTTTGCTTCAGACAACCCACAGCAGTGAAACCTGATGAGTATGCTGTGATCTGATAGCTCTGTGGAAAATGAGTCAGGTGTTGGCACGTCTTCTTCTTGTAAACAGAGAGGTGAGAGTTTCAGCTCGGTCATCTGTAGAAAGAGAAAAGAGAATTAAAAGATTAAAAAGAATTGGACCTAAAATTGACCCTTGAGGGACCCCACACCTAATTTCATGTGTTCTGGAGGAACATGTATCCATACTTACAAAGAAACATCGATCTGTGAGATAAGAGCGAAACCAGTTCTATTCAATAAAATGTGGTGATCTACTGTATCAAAAGCAGCGCTTAAATCCAGTAGTACCAAGACTGAGTTTTTGTGAGTCTGCGTTACACCTGAAGTCATTTAAAATCTTTAAAAGGGCTGTCTCGGTACTGTGGTTCATTCTAAAACCAGATTGATATTTCTCTAAAATATTGTTTGTATTTAAAAAATCAGTTAATTGGTTAAAAACCAGTTTTTCTAAAATCTTACTTATAAATGGTAAGTTGGATACAGGTCGGTAGTTATTAAAAATGTTGTGGTCTAAATTGCTCTTCTTCAGAAGAGGCCTCACCACCGCCGTTTTAAAGGAGGCGGGGGAAACACCCGTCTGAAGAGAGCAATTTACTATGTTTAAAATCTGTTCCTCAAAGAAACCATAAAACGTCTTTAAAAGTGATGTGGGAATTGGATCTAAAAGGCAGGTTGTGGGCTTTACTTGGGAGAAAACTCGACCAAGTGTCCTCGCATTGACCAGGGCAAAACTCTCAAGTGTTTCCTCGGATAAAAGCAGCTGTCCAGGTGTGTTAAAAATTACATTTTGATGTGTTAAAAGACTGGACCTAATGTCATCGATTTTACTTCCGAAGTGGTTTGGTTCTTCTTGAGCCTTGTCAGTAAACAGACTGCAAAAGCAATGGCCAGACATTTTCAGGCCTCTTTAATGTGTTTGCGACTCGCTCAAACAAAATGAAGTACTTATCTTTATCACTAAAGGGAAGGACCAAACGAATGCACTTATTAAAATCAAATTCACCAGACTGAAACTGAGACACAACGGGTGAGGAGGAATACTTCAATTCAAGCTCCTTCAAACAAAGCTGTCTTTAACCTCCATTCTATGCATTTCCAATTCATTCTCAAGCTCCTTTTCTTTCATCTTAACATTAAGCTCCCTTTCTTTTATCGCTAAACGACGCATTTCAACGTCCAACTCCTTAAGACAGAGCTGTTCCCCCAGATCTTGTCCAGCAGGCAAACTCATTGTCGATACACTGGGAGTGTAAGGCAAAACCCGTTTGTCAGACGATCAGTAACTCGGACTTAATCACTTGTTTTTTTGCCTGTTTAAACACAGTGACATCAAAATGATTGGCAACAACAATTAATTGCTCTTTTGTGCAAGAATGTAATTTATCAAGGCTAGGATGTGCCACAAAATCATCACGATTAAACTCCAGTACTTAACCACACTCTGCGTCTCAAAGAGAAGAACGCCAGCGCGGACAAACGCGATTGGACGAGCCCCCAAATATGTTACTGTAACAGGGGGTATCAGGGTACTGGGGTATACCAGGGTATTTAGAAATCCCAAAGATATGATTTTCAAAACCATTATTGTGAATAAAGTTACCAAAAACAACCTGTAGAAGGTACAACTGTTTTTTTATTGATGGAAAATAAAAATATAAAATGAAATGCATTTATTGAAATGGGGAACTTTGTTAACAGAATCATTATTTGCTTTGTGGGTACAAAAGAAATGCTCATTTCTGCTGTTTGGGTCTCATAGGTAATCTATTACTGTCGAGTGCGGGAATGACATATATATTTACTCATGTAACTTGATTATGAGATGAGTTCCTCCAACTAGGTTATTTCCACACGATCAGCCCACTGATGTGTCGTCATCTGCTGTGGTAAAGTGTTATCAAGTCCTCCAACGAAACCAGGACACATTTCCTGTTTACTCATTGTTCTACGTAAGAGTTTAAACTCAGCCAGACTTGTCCAAGTAGGCTAACTGTGCATTAGACACACAGAATTACATGTTAAAACGACTACAGCTCACTTTTTAAGTTTCTGTGTGTTTGTATTTTTTACACTAACACTGTCATGTACTGCACACCCTGAAAAAACTGATCCACCCAAGACTGCTGCAAATGACTGGATTCTGATTTTATTTGATTGTTTGACTGTTTTGGAATCGGGACTCTGTGACTGATCATTCCGGAAGTTTCTTGTTGATTCCAGAAATAATCAGTCAGACTTTTAAATGTAATCAGGCTTCAACAGTTTGGTTCATGTTGAAAACTTTTCTCCATCGCTGTGTTGGAAGTGATTTAAATGTGCAAACTGAGGGAACATGATCAGGATTCTTTGAGACTCGTGACTCGTCTGGACTTGTTCGGTTCTCACCACAGTAACCTGAGACTCGCTCTCTGACTCACATGGTTTCTGTCTCAAACTGCAGCATGTCCTCACGTACTGAAGGTATCTTACAGTCAAACTGTTTCTATAGCGACGGTCAGATATTACATCGTTATCATTATCAGACAGATTATTGCTCATTGACCACACACACACACACACACAGTGAGGAGGCTGCTGCTGGCTCAGTGAGGCTGCACACAGTGAACACAGCAAACTGACACACTCGTGATATTAAATCATGTCAGTATCACATCAGATAGATCAGATCGATCAGATTGACTATCAGCAGCTGGATGTGTCCGCTGCTCGCTTTTAGTCTGACATCTTTTCTGAAGCCTCTTCTGGTACGTCGTGTTCACACAATCAAAGATAACCGTTACTCCGCTGTGTGCTGACGGACGGTGGTTAGCAGTAGGCTAACCGACAGGCTAACCGACAGGCTAACCGACAGTCTAACCGACAGACTGCTGAAAGTTACCGGAGAACAGACAAAAACCAGAGAAGAAGACTCACGGAGGGGTGACGAGCTGCTGTTTGACTGCTGCCATGTCCACACAGGTACGGTAACAGAGCCGCAGCGCAAATGGCCTACCGTAAATGGCCTACCGTAATACTGCGACTACAGGCGCAGACAAAAAAGCTCTACTGCTGCTGACCAGCAGGTGGCACTACAGCACCTTAACCTGAGGGAGGACAGGTACACCAGGTAGAGCAGTTCATGTACTGCTGCTCCAGGAATGAAGGAAGACAACAACCAATTATAAAACTAGTAATCTAAAGAATAAGACTTTTGTTTTATCTAAACTGTTATTTTTAGCAATAGTCTTATGTATGTATGTATTTATATATGAATGTGTGTGATATACTATGAAATATCAAAGTCAAAGTCAAAGTCTCTTTATTGTCAATACCACATATGTACAGGACATACATAGAATTGAAATTATGTTATTCTTTCAGACCCGTAGTGCAATGGAGTGAACATAAATCTAGATCTGAATCCTTACATAAATCTAAATCTGTGCAATATGTAATCATAAATCTGGATCTGAAAATGTAAATAGAGGTCTAAAACTAAATCTATCTATACAGTATGTAAACATAAATCTGGATCTAAAACGTAAACATAAGTTCAAGTCTAAGTCTATATCTAGAACAGTCTCTATCTATACAATATTAAGATACAAAAAATAATAAAAGTTAAGTACAGGTAGTGACAGAGACATAAGGCACTGACAGGTAACAGTCTTTGGGGGTAGTGTAGTGCAAAAGGAGTCAAAAAGTGGCAGTAGTGCAAAAACAGGAGTAGCTTATGTCTGGTGTCAGGAGCTCGTGTGTCCAGGGGGCAGCAGGAGGGAGGGGAGGTGGAGCAGGGAGGGGGTTGAGAGTCCTGAGAGAGTGACAGTAGTGCAAAAACAGAGGTAGCTTATATCTGGTGGAGGTGGAGTGTGTACAGTGTTCATTGGGGAGAGGGGGGTCAGGAGTCCATGTGTGCACGGGGCAGCAGGAGGAGGGG
>JAJHUR010113746.1:0-13374 GCA_027495735.1 Lutjanus campechanus | reverse complement strand
ATTTGAGAAGCTGAAACTGGTAGATGGTTTGCAGTTTTATGAGTTATATTAGAAAATTGCCAACAATTTTGATATCACTCTAACTGACTAATTGTACACCCTAATAACTCTGGTCTTTTATTTTCTACAAGCAAGTGTTAATTAGGTTGTGTGTGATTCTCTGGTTGTGCCAGGATCAACACCAAGAGCTTGTGGTGAAGTGGAAATTTCACTGTGTAGGTTGAGTCATGAAGTCTGACTGAGTATCAGTGTGTTTGTGTCTCTGTGTGTGTGTGTATAGTGATGAGTCAGGAGGTTAAGCCTTGTGAGGATAGCAACATTCACTGGGGTTATATAACACTAATGGGGGTGGAGAGTGAGAGGGTAAGGATGGCGAGAAAAAAAAAATCAGCTGCACAGTGAAAGTGAATTAATCTTGTCAGTCAAGGACATTCAGTGTTAAAAGATTACTCGTGTTGGATTTAACCAGAGCGAATAGCCTTGTCCTGTAATGACACCGCTCTGGAATCACAGCGGCTTTGTTGATGATGCGACGCCATTGCTAATGCACATAAAAAACCACAAGGGGGTTTAAGACTCAATTTTGCAGTGCACATTTGTTAATGTTACAGTGCCTCTTGATTGGCCAGTTTTCTGTTTTAAGGTACAGAAAATGCTATAGAGAAAAAGCACAATCATCATAATGTAAAAGTCATGACCAAGAGGCAGATCTACCAAGATTCAGTCCAAAAAGACCGTCCAAACATGGACTCTTCGTCTTTATTGACAGTGCCATAATTAGATAACTTTTTACCAAAGCAGTTTCATTTAATTCCATCTGTGTTTTATGTTTGACAGATTTATTGGCCAACAACCAGATGGTATTCTGCTGGATCCAGATGACAGTTTCTGGTGTCAGGCGCTTGAAGATCTGGAGACCTGCGGCCAATCGGAACTACTCAGAGAGATAGAGGTAAGTTAGCATGTTAGCATGTTAGCATCCACCTGTAACTTAAACTGCAGTTACCGCAAACAAAGGACCTGTTCTTTCCAGTTAACATTAGCAGCAAACCTTATCCAGATTTATTTATATAGAGTGCTGCAGGGATGATGTATTTTTGTGGGCCAACTCAAAGGTTAGCATCGCTCTGGTTCCCTCCACAAAACGCCAAAGGGATTTTTCTATTGGATTTTGGATTTGTGCAGAAAATAAGCTCTGTGCTAAACAAAAGTTGTTGATACACCTGGAGTAAAAAGGTAACCTTAGGTTATAAACAAACACCACGGTCGCATGACCCAACATCATCCCCACTAAGTGACTAGTGGAACATTAAGTGACCAGTGGAACATTAAGTGACCAGTGGAACATTAAACCTCATTTTAGTCACTAAAGACTTTGGCATGATGACGAGACGAGGGAACGAGACGTGCTAATATGCTAATTCAGGGGTTTTCATTGTCTAAGACTGTGAGACTCCCCTCAGACAGAGCTTTGGAAAAAGTGGCCTCTACTTAGTTTACTAGCTTAGTTTTGCTCAATTCCTGGATGTCCATGGGATCATAGAGTTATTTGATCCTATAGACACTCGACAGTTGAGCCAAGATAGCCTAATATTGCTGTTTGACATAACTTTAGACTACACCAAATACATTAAAAAATTGTTCTAAGGTATTTATTTGTTTCTGACTCAGGAAATGTAGTAAAAAAAAACGCAAAATTCCCCAAAACTACTTTATCTCTGAACTACCTCTTGACCCAAATCACACAGATTTAGGCTATTCTCTGCTCTCCTTTTGATATCTCATGGAATATTTTTCACTTCTATTCACTCAACTGCTTTGAAAACCTCTGTGCTCACTCATTTCCAGGTTCTAGGACTTATCCATGCAGCACTCTATATACAGGTTCACTCAAACTGGATTTATACTTAATGGTAGTCCTACCACAGGTTATGATTCATAATTAAATGACAGATTTCACCCGTTGGATACAGCCCTGCAACATAAGATGGATCTATCATACATGATCAGGCCATATCATGCTTTAATTATATTCCCCACAATAGATGTGTTTGCATTCTTTCATTTATTTTGTGATACAGAGTGATGGTAGATTATGAACATGCATATATTTTTTGAGATGTGTATTTTGCATTTTCTTATTACTGAATAGCTCGCTATGACTATGGCAGAACAATGCCAGCTAGGTGTGTATGCTCAGTAGCTATGCTGTAACTTAATGCATTGTAACAAAGAAATATAATTACATCCTCCATCCATAATAACATCTCCAGACACTGAGTGCTTTTGAATGATTAACAGTAGTTTTACTCGTCAAACATTGTAAGATCTTCTCATAGACTACAGGCATTTTACCATCATTATCACTCACAAATTAGCAGTTTTATCCTCATCTGAACCACCACAATCAGACAGATGCATATACAGTAAAAATACAAAGATACAAATACCTACAGTTGAGACAATTATGTTAGCATCAGCTGTAGTGTAATTGTGTGGTTTGTGCAGGCATCCATCATGACAGGCACAGCCATCAGTTTGGGTGTAGATGGTGTCAACAAGCCTCCAGCTGAGCCCATACTGAGTCACAACAGGATGAGCCCCTTACGGAGAAATTCTCTCCTGCACCAGGGGAACCTGCTCCACCAGACTGCACACCTCCACCAGGGCGCCCATCTGCACGAGGAGGCCCACCTGCATGAAGAGGCCCAACTCCACCAAGGTATTTTAACAGCAAATGTGACAGAGCAGAGGGGGGTTGTCTCTCCAAACTCATAAGGACAGGACAGACAACTCCTAAGTCTAATACGATGTCTTTCTAATTTAGAGAAAATGTTGAAATATTCCTTAATCGCATTTAAAAAACCTTTCACTCCACCCAGATGCCCACCTGCACCAGGAGGCCCATTTCAACCATGAGGCCCACCTGCACCAAGGAGCCCACATCCACCAAGATAACCAATCCCCTCTCCTGCACCACGAGCCCAAACCCAAGGCCTCATTGAGAGTGTCAGAGAGGACGTGGGAGTCTCGTCGGATCAAAGAGGAGATGCAGGGGATTCTGTCCCCAACGCCTCTGGAGCTGCACAAAGTGAGTACAAACCTCTGTCTGAAGACTCAGCCTTGATGTGGCTTCTGGTTGGGGTAAAACTGGCTTTAAATGTTGAAAGGAGTAAGTGAAGTGAGAGCAACAGAACAAAGAACAATTGTAAAGTAAATCCAAAATTACTTAATTTTTTTTTAAGAAAATAAGTTCAGTAAAGGCTGGGCACTTGTGGGGGGGTTTGAGGAGGAGGATGTGGGCTGATGCAGAATCAAAGCAGGCAGACAACAATGAGTCTCTCTCTCGCTCGCTCTCTTAGGTCTAAGCTGGGTTATTTCAGCTCTTATCCCGGTTCTCTTCCTGAGGCGATCGCAGACCACCTGGTCAGGCTGGGTGACCGTCTCAATGTCCGCTGCACTGTCACAGCCGTCAGCTAGAAATCAGAATCTCCTTTTCCTTACTATGCTGATATTCTTGTGTCATTAGTCGAGAGAGCGATAAAATATGCACACAAGCAAATTATATTGTTTCACACGCTGCCACACATATGATATCACTCTTTTTGCACAAATTCAATGACCTCACAAGCTTCTTCTTTGCCGGTAATGGTAATTAATAATTAATGGGATTCAGCCAACATGAAACTGTTTTGACTTCTTCTTTGCCAGTAACTCAGAACTCCTTGTCTGGCACGGAAAGCTCTTATCAAGGTCAAAAAAGAAAAAAAGAGGTCAGTGTGGGAGTGATTGGCGTTGAAAGTGACCAATCATAAAAGGGCCACAGCCTGACTTGGTTTCCGCCCTGAAACTGCCACTATTGCCACTATGCATTAGCAGAGCTCAACTTCAAGAGCAGAGAGAGCAGCTTCAGTCCTGAGTTCTCAAAGTAGACAGTCTCTAGCATGCAGGCTGCTTGTGCACTTACTGTATAGTTTAATATACATACAGATCTTTGCACTCCCGTTTTGTATTTCTCGCTCGCAGCTGCCTGTTCAACTCTCTGTTGATGAGGTTGTTGAATTGAATGTATGTCATGTACGACAGTTAATATCCACACATGTGAAATAATATAATTTGCTCGTGCGTATGTCTTATCACTCTCTCAAGATATGGCATATTTCTCTGCTGAATTGACTTAGTTTTTCAAAAAATTGCCGCCAAGATCGCTGTTAAATGTGCGACCGTTATCACAAATACTGTTGCTACACCTGTCAAGTTACAAAGGAGAGTGGGGCTTAGTGAAGAAGGGTAAACTGAAGCAGTTTAATGGAATTCAGCCAACATGAAAGTGTTTTGATTTACATGTGTGCTTTTCCTGCTGTCACATGTCAAAATGTCTTTTGTAAAGAAAGGCTTATCTGTACTTATCGAGTTAATTCAGGTTTAAGAAGTCAAAGTTAAACTTGTATGAGTTTGAGGAAGACAAAGTTTTTACAGTGCAGGCAGGGTATTATGTAATACGCTATAGAATGTACAGTATAGCGGCCCAACCCCCTTGGGCAACAATTATGCTTGCGGTTACATGTCTGTCCTGTGGATTTACACGATAATAATGACTTCATACAGGGGTCTGCTCAGACTTGCACAGCCCAGGGCCAGCATGAGAAATACATGAGATATCCACTGGGAGAAAATACATTAAACTCTGATGAGCTCATTGGTCATCAGCCAAAATTTTACAACTTCTAAATGGTCTCATTAAAAGATCATACAATATTCATATATCATATAATACAGCCTTTTCAGGGTTTTTTTTTTTTTTTTGTTAAACCACAGTTCTTAGAAAACATCTGGCCTGCATTACCAGTTGTAAAACCTCCATCTTGCATTTATCCTGCAGTTAATTATGCGTCAGTAAAGCATGCAGTATGGGTGGATATTGTACATTATGTCCTATACAGCAGATCCACATTCACAAAGCTTAAGGCCTAATGCTTTAAAATCAGCTACTACAATCAACACAGTAATCCCTCAATCAATGTTAGGTATTAGGTCAAATTTAGCATTTTTTATTTATGGTCTTAAAAAGAAAGGATGAAGTCTTACAGTGTTGCTGAAATGTTCATACCTAGTTCAAAGTTTGGAGAAGCAAACCAGAAGTGCACCAGCACAGAAGCTAAGCAAAGTACGGCTGTGGACATAAACAGAAATAAAGGGTATTTTAGCCATTTAAGAAAGGTCCACATAAAAAAAAATGATGTATGTAATATTTTCACTGCTTTATCTTGCTGCCAGACAGCCTTTTCTGACAGGAAACCGCTGTTATTTAGGCTAAATAGCGCTCTGTCCAAACCAACCAAACTCCATGGGTGAAATCAAGAATTTTATTTTGATCTGTTTGATGTTTTAAAAGGATAGTTCAGATTCACAAGAAGTCACAAGAACACAAATTAAGTCACACCATAAAACTAAACTAAGTGGTCAAGGCAGTGGTAGACCAGCAACTTCAGTGTTGTGGAGGGTAAAATGACTGATTTCACACATGCGGTTTGGTTGGTTTGGAGAGAGCAGCAGTTTCCCATCAGAAAAAGGCTGTCTGGCTGCTAGGTATAGTGGTAAAAATATAAATGATATAGATTTTTTTTTTTAAGCGTAGAAATGTCCTTTGTTATCCTCAGCAGTACATCCTTAGCTTCTGAGCTGGTGCCCCTCCATGCTTGAGGGTATGCATGTGTCACAGACAGCCAGTGTTTTCAGTTCATGTTTAAACCTGACTGAACTAAACTGAGTTATTTGACCAAACCAACCTCACATCTGTTTGTTGTCTTCTGCAGGTAACGGTGGTAAAGGACCCAGAGATCGACGACTTTGGCTTCAGCGTGTCAGATGGCTTCTTGGAGAAAGGAGTTTATGTCAACATGATCAGACCCGACGGGCCAGCCGACCGAGCTGGGCTCAAACCCTACGACAGGATCCTGCAGGTAATGAAAAGAAATTCCATTTAAAGGGATAGTTCTAACTGAAGTAAGGTAATGATCAAAATTATAAGGAAATCCATTAATGGAGATAGTTCGGATTGGGGTTGTTTGAGGTACTTACTGTATTACCTAAAGTGGATGATGTTTGACATGCCCCCAGTTTGGAGAAGCAGCAGGAGTACTGGTGCTGGAGGCTAAGCAATGTATTACCACTGGCAGGGTCATCAGACAGCCTTTTCCCAATGGTAAACTGATGTTATATAAGCTAAATATTGCTTCCTCCAGACCAACCAGACTCCACTGGTGAAAACAGTCATTTTATCTCACACAACACAGGAATTGCTGGTTAATCACCGTCTTAATCTGTGAATTTGTTTGTGTTATTGTGGGATTTTGATGCTTTAAAAGATTAGTTTGGATTCACCAAAGTCACACGGTAACTCTAACAAACTAACAAAGATCAGTAACTCCTGTGTTCTGCGAGAGACTGATATTACGCTTAAATAACAGTCATTGTCCCTTTTTTTAGGGGGCTAAATTATGTTTTGCTGCTGCAGTACATTGTTTAACTTCCATGCTGGTACTCTTAACAGCTTCTCCTAACTGGGGGTGTTTCGATTGCCGTCTACCGTAGGAAGTAGTCTGACTCTCAATAAGTACCTTAACAATCCAACATCAAATAATCCAAACTATTCTTTTAATGTTTGAGGGTGTTATCATCCATATCTGGCCAACAGTGTGTAAACTGAAGCTCTTTTATACATAGTCCAAATAGCAGTGGTATGTTTGTGACAGGTAAAGTTAATCACCTAACTAATATTTATACGTTTCATTTGCTGAAGTCCAGACTGGTGGTAAAAAGCCCCTCAAAACAAGCAAGAAGTCAAGGCAGAGCAGAGCAGAGCACGACTAGGAAAGATACCATGAGTCTAATGAATCTTCAGACTTATACTCCCCACAAAAGGTTAGCCTCAAATAATAAATATGAGTTTGTGTCTTCTTAATTTCACCTTCATGAAATTAGACCACTTTGTATAAAAAGGCATACAATTACTACATGATTCATCTAATGTGGACGTGAACACCCTCAAATTAAAGCTCAAAAGCACCTGGTTAACCATGTTAAACTGTAACTATGTAGTCATTGTTTCCAATGTGAAGAAGTTCAGATTTAGAATTATCCTGTAGCCTTAAGCTAAAGCTGGTCAGTCATTAGCTGTGTTTCCATGCAAATGTACTGCAAATTTTAACTGAATTTCAAGTTAATCGACAACAGAAACTGAATTAATGCTTGTTTCCATCCACTACTGTTATGAGATTATATACCATTGTTGATGTGTGTAACAATATGATGTGATTAAAAGTTGTTGAACTTGTTTGGAAAAAGTGATTCCAGAAGTAAATTTTTTTTCAAAAGTAAGTAAGTTTTTTTTCAAATATTGTATTGTATGTGATATTTAAAAATGCGCAGAAAAAGCACGTTGATGGAAACACAGCTACTGCTAGCGAAATGAACCGTCAGCAGTACCGTGTACCGGAGCAGCCATCGTTTGCGTCTCTCCGTCCAGGTGAACCACGTGAGGACGAGGGACTTTGACTGCTGCCTGGCGGTGCCTCTGATCACAGAGGCCGGAGACAGACTGGAGTTGGTCATCAGCCGCAACCCACTGGCCAACGAAGACACAGAGGACAATAACAACACTTTGGACCATCCACTAGACCTGTAACACACACAAACACACACAGACACACACAGAAAGACTGTCAGATGACTCTCTAGACATTCACACACATGCATTCACTCTTTCACACTCAGGCAGGAGACATAGCATAACTGGTGATGAAGTGCAAAGTTACATATACTGGAACTGGCCCAAACATACATGCACACACACGCACACACTCCATCGGCTTGCAATAACTCTACTTAAACACAGAGACTCGTACACGTACACACTCACACACTTGCATGCTCACACCTCCCATACACACTGGGTTGGACTGCTGTCAAACAGTATATTTCTCTATGGAAGCACAGCCACAGTGCAGAAAAAAACCACCAGAGACGCTCTCCTGAAGGCTGGCTTGGAGTCCTCGGTGTTGGTCCAACATTAACAACCACTTAGCTGGCACTTTAACCAGCCATTTTAACTGAATCTGACTCTTTAAATCTTGTGTTTACTTAGGACAAATGAATAAAACCTGCAATTTGAGTGAGGTAATTTTAGCTATTTTTAATGCCAGGCCACAGGTTTATAGAAATTTCTTGTGCCAACAGCACCAGAGGGATCTGCCTTATTACATAATAATGGGATTTTGGGAAATTTCAAGTGAAACTGCCTCACTCACTTGGCGGATTTCATTTGTTTTTAAGAAATGTTGGGACTCAATAGAAGACTGACCCAACAGTTTATAAAGGAATATAGTATGACTGATCTATATAGATGTAGCCGCTGTAGAAGTCCATATTGCTGCTAAGAGTCTGCTCAAAAACTGCTGCTCCATTGCAATTCCAAAAGTCACTTTCTGGAAAGGTCAAGTCTTTTTCCAGCTCTCACATGAAGGTGGACTTCTATATTGGATACCTCTGCACATCATAAGGTCAGCACAGTGATATTAAAGCAAACTTTTTAACATCATTACAAGCTTGAGAAAATGTCATCACAACTGCCAACTGATTTGTTCAATCTAGTCATCAAAGAGACGAGAACAATGGGAGGGAATTGGGAATTTCTTTCTTCTCCTGATGAAACATGGCATCTAACAAAGGCAACTTTAGCTGCAACACGTTTGGGAAGCTGTGCTCATGGAGATTTCCCCCCCGGAAGAAACTGTGTTGCCAACAGAAGAACATAGTCCTGCAACATTATTAGAGATTTTTTACCCTTTTCTGTTTGGTTTGGTTTTGTTCTTTGCCAACTGCTGGGAGAGTTGTCCATCTACATTGCCCAAACTGTCACTGCAGATGTCTGAGAGCACTAGCTTACAAAGTCAAAGAGCAGTAGCTACTATGTATGCATTTTAAAGAGCATGATTAGGGTTTAGGTTCTGCATAATCAGAAATAACACCTATTTATGCCATTAAAGGTGCTGTTTGTAACGCTTATGAGAAATTCCGTACCACTTTAATATTAGACATTAGTATAATTGCCATAAACAAAGGAGCCTGTCAGTTTTCATCAGCATCAAAACTGTATTTTACACTGTGAGCCACTGAGGCAGGTAGGGGGGATAATTGCTTTATGACACAAAACAGCAATAAAGCAATGTTCCTCAACAACAAACAGAATTAAATCTCGCAAGTTTCCGGTGAAAACAAAAATTAAAAGAAATGAAAGGCTGATGGCGACATATTTATCCAACATGGTTTATCTTTACAGTAAACGGTTTGTAATTCCCACTGGCACACAAGTGTGACAAGTGGCCATACTTAAAAGTGTTTGCACCACCGTCATTGCTTCGTCAGTAATCGGGAGGCACAGCCATTTTGGAGATACTGGGATGTAAACAACTGAATGGATTACATTTCCGATATTCAGTTCAAGCCAGCTTCAGGATATCTAAACCATGGAAAATGTGTGGAAGCTTTTAAACCTGACAGAATGACTTGGTCAGCAGGAAAGTGTGCAGTATTTTAAGGTTAACAGGTATAGTGAGGATCCATACCAGCTGACTGGATGATTTTGCCTTCTATTTCTTATCCCGAGACAGTGAACTAGCTCATTTTTTCCCCAAAACCATAGACTGCTGAAGACCTTAAGTATTACAAAGGTTTCGTGGTGTTTGAATGGTGAGAGAGGCTCAGTTTCAGCCCATCACTGACATTTGTATCATTAAAGCAATATCACCAATATGGCCAATTTCTGGATTGATGACGGCTGTGAAAACACTCCATAGCCACTGATGACAGTAATAATAGTTTCTTAGAGAAAGATACATTACTTAAAAGCAGAGAACTCTCTATTTTATGGGTCCCATTTTCTCCTAAAAGTGTGATTTAGCATTAAAGCTTCACACTCCCTGTGCTCATAATTTGATCACATATTGCTGCAGATACAGATTGTTGCAAAATTTATAAGCATAACTACTGTAAGCATGTTTAGCATCATTGATATTTTGAAAAGCTACATAGATAGTTGGCCAGCTCCACATATTCCTACGTCAAAATTTAGTGCACCAGTATGAACAAGCAAAGTCACAAACAAGTAACATCCTCTCTGCTATAGGAAGCAACAGGGTTCATGGGCAATGCAGTCCCTAAAAACAACATCAAAAAACATTCCAAGCATTAACAGCACCACTGTTTTGGAATAGATGCATCACAACCACATTAGTAACAAGCCACGACAACTAACTATTGGTAGCTGATAAGTGAGCGATGTCTACAGTACAGATCAGTAAGTAAGATGTTACTGCTGTTTGGCTTTGTAGGAAAGACTGGCCCACAAGAATCATGAACAAAGTTAATGGCATCATCTGCATACATAGAGATTTGTCACGAGGCTGCAGATAAGCTGTTCAGACTACAAACAAGTCTCTCTCACACACACACACACATGCATTCTTACATAACAGGGCCAGCATGCACAGATGACAGAAGGACACGAAACAATGCAGTTTGTGTGTGTGTGTGTGCATTTGTTTATGTTTCTGTGCGTTTGGTTGTGCTGTGTTCCTACATCTGTGTCTACGATCTGCATGTGTGTCAGTACATTTCTGTGTTTGTAGGTGTGTCTGAAAGGGTGACTATACATGCTGCAGCGCACTCGATTTGGCTAACTGGAACTGTGTAAGCCTTTTGTGCATCAGTTTGGCATAATGCTACAATGCCCATGAGACATGGCTGGTAGTGTTTTGGAAACAAAGCTAATTAGTGGTGTGAATTCAAAACACTTCGTCAGTGCATTTGCAACCGTTCTCACACCAGCTCATCATATACCAGTGTCTTTCTCACACCCCAGTCTCACACCCCAGGTCACAGTTTGGGTAGGTTTAGACACCAAAACCACTTTGTCAGTGGTAGGCAATGAAACTACTCTGTTAGGTTTAGAAAAAAATCATGTTTTAGGTTAAAGTAAGTATGTTACATGCATCACGTGACATAACTGAAAGATTAAAGTCACATGAGGCACATACAGCATCCTGGGTGAACGTCCTGTGTTTGTTTGACCCATCCATGCACCCCACCTCCTCCGAACGATGACTTACGACCTGACTGGGATGGGTTTACACTGAAGTAACTTGAAAGCCTGGTGCGTCTCAGACAGCCACTTAAGGGCGTCTTGTGCGTCTGTATGAGTCGCAGAGTGACATGACAAAATGTCAGTAATAGACGACTTGGGAATGAGGACAAAACAAGGCATTGTAGTTGATAAATGTATCTAAAATTGACTGGAAATTCGTTTTAAGCAGCAGCTCGTGTTATTAGTTCTCTCGACAGCATGAACCTTTACTTTCACCAGCTGTTGGCGAGGCAAGTAACTGAATTTTAATCTGTGATCGGACGTTTTGTCCTGAAGTGGACCAATGTGACCGTTCAATCAAAATCTTTTGCACTGATAATTTAACTGGGAGAATTGTATGCCCATTCAAGCTTTGGAAGTGCACTCAAAATAGCTCCACTCACTTTGCAACTCTGGCATGTGGGTATTGTAGTAAAACAAACTTGTGGAAATCTGAACCTATCATTTAATGACTTTTCTCAACGCTCCCACCTCTCCTCACCTCCTATTTTTTGGTCTGTTTGGTAACAGCAGAGATTCCTTTCACTTCCTCCACCTCCTGTTTTCATGATTTTCTCTTACTCCTGCCAAAACTCTCTCTTTGCCCCAATTATCTGTGGATTAACAGAAACGAGTGTGAGACTACGAGAAAGAGCGCACACGGGGCGGAGGTAACTTTTTTTTTTTAAACACGTGATCCTGTGTGTATGGATCTAATAATATGGTGTGAGCGTAAAAAAAAAAAATGTACGAGACAGGGAGCCAAAACATATAACACAGCCGCACACAGGAATAATGTGCGAGATTGTGTGTGTGAAAGAAGAGGACAGAAAATAGCCTTTGTGCTCCAAAGGATTGGAAAAATATTTGACAGGAACAATCACAACCTCTGTTCTCTCACTATGTCTCTCACTCTTTCCTCACGTTGTTACATAATAGTTAGAATCCAGCTGCCCCCTTTGAGAACACACATGTGTGTGTTAGAGTGTGTGTGTGTGTGAGAAAATGAGGAAGCCTGTGTGTATATGGCTGTATCGGTATGTGTGCCTTTGTGTGTGTCGAGGCTTCTGTGTGTATTATACATGTGTTTACATGTATGTATCTGTGGATGTCAGTTTCCTTTTGAGCATGAGCATTTGAGCGTGTGTGTGTGTGTGTGTGTATGCGTGTCGCAGAGAGAGCCAGGTGGTGTACATTTCATTGTACAGTGGTGATATAAATTTCAGGGCTGTGGGCCGTTCACTCTCCCGTATGAAACCCTGATGAGACTGAAAACAGTATAAACTCAGTTTTTGTGAGCGAGCCGGAGGAACTTTTTCATAAATAACAAAAAAAAAAAGGGACATTTACTTCTCTCCAAGCACTTACTACAAAAAAAAGAAGAAGCACACTGTTGAATACCATGCACTGTAAGTATTTTCATGTACAACGAAACAAACTTGTCTGAGTGTTTTTTACGCAATGTCAAGTGGCCAAAAAAAAAAAAAGTTTTGTAAAGCAACAACAAAAAAAAAGACAAAATGCTGAGAAAAGCCTTCCAAATCGTTCTGTTGGTTTTTATGTATGTATGTATGTATGTATGTATGTATGTGTGATCATCCATACTCCCTATGCATTTCTGGGTCAAAGGTCAGTTTAAAGCCCAATCCGGAACCGCAACAAAAGTCTATGAATAAATAAGAATTCCTCCGAGTTGTATAATGTAATAAATGTAACAAATTACAGTTAAGTGTTTGAAAATGTAAAAATGATAAAACATTCAATTACTGTGGCAATATGACCGATATTGTAATCATTTTAAACTAATATTACTAATGGGAATGGGAGAAATGTTGCAATGTCAGTCTGAAGATTTTATGATAATATAGGCCGACTGCGTTTTATTACACTGGCCTGTTTTCATTACCCCCCGAGCCCATTAAAGGATGGCATTACATTTACATAATCTGACATTTATTACATCATCAGCTGCGGCGTTTCTGCACGCTCCCTTCAAACACACACGCTCACAGAATGTATTGTGTTTTCACGGTTCATCTTAACCCAACGTTTAAAAAGAACCCTGTTTTTGAGCAAGAGGATGGTCAAATCCTCTGACCAGTCAGTAAAAAAAAGAAACACCAGGCTGTGGAAGTGCAATGAGTTTGCATTCTTCTTTTCTCTTAATGAGAGCTTTGGCAGTAAGTCATTAC
>JAJHUR010113740.1:1916-22438 GCA_027495735.1 Lutjanus campechanus | reverse complement strand
GACTGTGACAAACCTGCTGTTCGGTTTCGGCAGCTTTATCGTCTTTGAAGATGTTGTAAAGCTTTGGATTCCCATCTTCCCTGCGCAACTAGATCCTGCAGTTGCCTTTCTCGGCTTGCTGCCTCCTTTAGCATTCTTCTTATTCTTCTTTTTCTCCTGGGAAGGCGGGGAAGGAAGAGGAGGAGGAAGAGCAGGAGGAGAAGGCAGAGACTCCTTGATCGCTTTCCTCTCTAGCGGAGTGAGATAGATGGGCTTCTGCTTGCCATAGAAGGAGCTTGTAACCATCGTAGGTTTGAATGTAGATTTACGGGGTGATTTGGCTGGAGAGACTAAAAAGACAAAGATAGACAAACAGAAATTATATATCTGAGAGAGAATAGTGCAGCATATCCTAACTAGTTTCATGCATCCCCAACAATCTCATTAATCAGCCCTTAATAAACCTGAAGGCTAGCTAGAGATAGCAGCCTCAGCTTCCATCCAAAAAACTTCTTTTTAGATTTAAAAAGAGCCACATCTGCTGACCCCAAATCACTACTAACACCAGGCCTTTCTCTAGTCCACCCTACCGGCTGCTTTTCGTGGGGATCTCTGTGGCGAGGGACAGTTCTCCTTGTCCAGTCGCCCAACTGGCTTCTTCCTGGGGGACCTCCTCTTCACGGGGGACATCTCCTCCCCCACTCCCTTCTTGGCCGGGTGGCTGCAGGTAAAGTTAAAGAAGATCAGACACAATGAGAATCATGTTGACAGATCCAAACACAGCTTTGATTAAGTTTCCCAGACCTCAACAATAAGAACTGTCCACTTGCCAGGGCAAGTAAAATGCCATGTCAGGCTAGTAAACACAGCAACTCACTTGCCCAACCATGAATGAGTCAATCTCTGGGAAAAATGAGGGTAGCTTGTCACATCATTTTCAATATGCAAGAATGTTGCTTTGCATCTATGACACAGTGTCCTTGTTCTGATTTTCTTAAATTCAGATTTAACTGGAGCTGCAATTATTAGTTGCCTAATCGGTTGCTTGATTGACAAATACAGTCACCAACAATTTGAAGTAATTTTTCATGCTAAATCAGCAGAAATGCTGTTTTTAGCCTCTTGAATGTGGTGATTTGCAGCGTTTTTTGTGTGTACTATATTAAACTGAATATTTCTGCACTTTGGACAGACAAAACAAGACATTTAAAGATACTACTTGTGGACTTTGAGAAACTGAGATGGACATTTTTCAACCAAATGATTAATCTATCATGACAATTAACTTTGGTCTTTGTTATTATTTGATAGCCACTAATAAAGAAAACAGTTTGTATGGGCACATAAAAATTTCCTTTAGGCAAATCCATTTCTTACCCACTTGCCCAAGTGGGCAAAAGAAAAAAAATCATGACCTTTGCAAACTGGTTTTTTCCAGATTAGTTAAATCTTCTCTTTAGATTTAAATAAACTGCCATGTTGAAACCAAGTCTGTGCAGTGGTGTGTAGTAAAATTGTAAAGCCAACAATGATAGACGGTGGAGCAAATATTACAGTATGTCTTTGGGTTGGAGACAAAATTAGACATTCTGGACATACCCTTGCACTTTAGGAAACAGCAATCAACATTTTTCACCATTACTGACACTTCATTGACCAAACAAGTAATCAATTAAATCGAGAAAATAATAGAATAGATTCATTGATAATGTTAATAATTGTTTGTTTGCAGCTTTACCTTCAATACCATCTCTCAGTAATTGATAGGTTTCCATTATATCTGCTATGAACATTTGTCTGTACCAAGACAATGATGCGAGATATTGAGGTTCAGCATAGACTGTTTGTTACATCTGAAGGAATTAAGACACCACATAAACAGTGGGTTCTGACAGTAAACCAGCCAGTCAACTATTTTCAAAATAGTTAAACCCAGTGTGCTTGCAACTCACCTGTCAGAGTCCAGAGAGGAGAGCTTTCTCTTCCTGGTCGTAGTCGGCATCATTTTCACAAACCTCACCTAAACCGGCAGAGTAATATTAGCAGGTCTTCTTGGTCAACATATAAACATCAAAATTTTCAAATACTCCCTAATACAGAATCATTTGGATGCATCTGCACTCGCAACTTAGTGCAAAAGAAAATAAAGAGATGCTTCAAGCTAAGTTATTTACTGAAGATGGAGTAAGTTAGCTGAATTGTAACCATGGCTACATTATGATTAATAATAAATTTAAATCATCACTAAGTCTGTTGCTACGATACTTGTGTTTTTTTTAAACAAACATAAATACAGTTTTGTTCAAATAATTGTATTTTATCTTTATTTTTGTTCTTTTCTGTTTTTTTTAAAGTTAAATTGTCATGTGTGATCTGTCTTTTATTTGCTTGAATTAATTCAAATATAAAAAGTTACCTTTTAATTTTATTTTTCCCCTAATAAAGTATCTTATTTTTAATTATTTTTCTTTTTTCTCTTTTTTGTGAGGTTACATTGGCATGCAATCATAGTGTCATGTCATCATGTATGTGTATTATTTGCCAGTACTTACAAAATAAAAGGCTTTTTTACTATCTGATATCCTAACCTCTTATGAAAGTAAGTACCAATGCTTTTGTAACACCTGGAGGCGCCATAATCAGTGCCACACCGCTTCCTGTTGATGCTCGTAATAGGTCACACGCCAGCGTGTTGTGTGGATCATTTTTGTGTGTTTGACGATAAATTATCAGATTTTTAACAGAGGTTTGGTCTGACTGTCTGTGATTGGCAGAGAACATGGACGCCACCTCGGTAAACTCACGTTAGAGACTGTTAACTAATAGTCTACTGGATATTGATCGGCGCTCGCTCAATTTAACGCAACGCCTGAAACAACACTGAATTAAATTTTGTCTGTGCAAAAATGTGAATTATCTGGACACGAATGTTAGCTTAGCGTTGCATGTTAGCTAATTGAGCGCTTATTGACAGCTAAAGTGGAGATGAATGGATAATTGGCGGGATGATTAGCGTACACAAACGTGACTGCCTCAAAACAAACGAGCTAACGTGTCGATATTTTCCTGTACTAAAGCAGAGCCTAAAGTTTTTCCCGCTCGTTTTACCGTTTGTTTGTATTTTATAGCTAATAAATAACTCTACATCTAAGCACCAGACGGATCTGTCTGACGGGGAACAGCTTCTTAACATAACGTTACTTAAATGTAAACGCGCCATTTATAAGAGAAACAGGAAAATTATCAAAGATCATAAAACAAGTATAGTTTATCTTACCGTAGACGTTTATGTCGTGCTACATTAAACAATAAATGTTGTTATAAAGTCTCAGTTGCTGGCGGTTCTCCTGCCTCTGCTGCCCGCGTTTCTTCTCTCTGTGTTTTGAACAGCGCGCGCCAGTCTAAAAAAAAAAATTGCACAACCAGCCCGAACCGGAAACGGAAACACGTTTTACTTTAATCGAGTTACCACAGTAAAAGCGTGGAGGGACTTCTGGTCCTTCCCTTCAAAATAAAAGATGACAGTTTAGTAAATGACCGTTTATCAGTAAATCCAGGGGTGGGCGGTTATTTTTCATGGGGTGCCACATGAGAAATTGATCAGGCTGCTGTAGGCCTGACACAAATGATAAAAAGTCCTAATAATGGCCAAATCTTTAATAATGGAATGGTCAGAAGTGTCCCCTATAGGGCACTTCAACTGTTGGTCACCCTCTCTGGATTGCCAAGTGATGAACTGTGGGCTAATACTTTGTTGGCAATGTCCTAAACTTTATGTTTTACAGTATACCATGCATACCACATACAGGTCGCAAGGACAGTACAGTTACAGACACAGTTCATTAACATTACTAATTAACACCTTTCAAAATAAAGGTCTAGTAACCAAAATGTTATTGACTGTCTTTAGTAGATATTTAATTTTTGGCATAGCCATGATGGCCTTGTGGGTCACATGAAACCTTTCAGTAGCGCACATTTTGCATTATATTTTCAAATTCTGAACTTCTAGAATGACAGTGGCAAATGTATGCAATACCAAGCTTTTATTTTGTAAAACAAATGTGGGTACTTCCGGTCACATACATGCTAACTCTCAGTAGCTCGATGCAGCTAGTGAACAACTTCCCGGGTCAACTTGTACATGCGAAAAGTGACAGCAGCAACTATCAGTCGGCATATAGCTAATTATATTTCGTTGTGTTCACAATTAGTGTGTTAGCTTTCAAACAATATACACGTACTCTTCATCTTTTATCGGCGAGTTTTAATTAACTTAAAATGGTGTTTTACTTCACAAGTGCCGGTGAGTAAAACCGAGGGCTAGTAGCAATGTTAGCTTGTAGCCTGTTTAGCCTTCAAATCTGAAAGCTTTATTGCTCATTTTATGTGACTAACTTATGTCTTTTATGGGTTTCGTGCCAGCTTAAATTGCTGTTTCATCCAATAACTATCTGTATCTTGTTTCTTTGTCAGTGGTAAACCCTCCCTACACAATCTACATGGGAAAAGACAAATATGAGAGTAAGTTCGTTATCATTAGGTCACAGACACACACACCCTTTTTACACACTTGATGCTGTATGATTTGTCCTGCATTGTCACTCTGATTAATGTACTACTCTGTTGAATTAATTAATATTTGTTTTAATTGATGTCATATCACCTCTAACTTGCCTCGGCTGTTGTTGCAGATGAGGATCTAATAAAGTACGGATGGCCTGAAGACATCTGGTGAGACTTTTGTTGTAGTTTTCAAGATAATCCACAGACCCTGTTGTTGTGAGCAGTTTCATGTAAGAACTAAGACACCATTAATGTTTACATTCTGCGCTGTCACAAACAGCCTGTGCTTCATGAGTAAATGCACGCCTGTAATACAGTTGCCAGATAGTAGAAAGGAAATTCTTCCTCAGTTAAACTGCTCACAACAAGATCTGTTGATTATCCAAGTGCAACTCATACCAAAACTATCTAGATGGACAAATAGCACTACAAGTAAGAGGACAAATATGTACTTTTGATTTTGAGGTGAAGTGTCCTTGTAATAATGTCTTTTTGTATGAACTGAACAACTTGTCCTTTTTTTTCGTCCAGGTTTCATGTGGACAAACTGTCTTCAGCTCATGTTTATCTGAGACTGCCAAAGGTAAGGAGTCAACACAGTGAATCTGAACTATTGAAATTTAAGCTCACAGTCATGGCTCGAGTCCTAATCATAAGGAATTACTTTAATTTAACATTAGTTTACTTTATACAGAAGTATTCTTCTGTATAAATTTGGTTAATTTACATGTAGCATTGGGCTCATGCATAATGGCACAAATCAGACAATGATGCTCAAATTGATCTTGAGTGTACTGAGACCCAGACATTTCCCAGAATTACCTTCAGGGTGTGCTGCTGCTCAAAGATATAGCCAGATCTTGTTGATTCAGGAGTTGATGTTTTTCTACCTTGACTGTGAGAAGAAAACTGTCATGTAAAGTGTTAAATTCCCTTTTTCTGAAATGTCAACATTTCCCATGCACTGGGAAATTGTATGCTTGAAACAAAGTAGGGCTGCAAGTCAGGATTATCTCCATTGTCTATTAATCTGTTGCTCATTTTCTCGATTGATTTCCTGATGAAAACTGTGAAAAATGTTGATTGCTGTTTCCCAAAGCCCAAGGTGACATCTTCAGATGTCTTGTTTTGTCCACAAACCAAGATATTTGCATGTTTACTGAGCTGGCATCTAATAGACTATTGATTGATTGATTAATCGGTTTCAGTAATTTTTCAGAGAAAGAAAAGTCAAATTCTCTGTTTTCAGATTCTTAAAAGTGAATATTTTCTAGTTTCTTTACTCCTCTATGACAGCAGACTGAATATCTTTGGGTTGTGGACAAAACAAGACATTTGAGGACATCATGTTGGGCTTTGGAAACACTGATTGACATTTTTCACCATTTTCTCACATTTTATGGACCAAACAACTAAACAAGTAAATGATCGAAAGATTAATAGATGATGAAAATAATCATTAGTTGGAGCCCTAACACATACAAGTGGACACCACGCTTTTTTCAGAATCATTCAGGGCGTTGCACTCATTTGTACATGCAAAAAAGTGATGGAAATAGATTTTTTTAAAGAATGAAAAAGAGCTCTGCAAAGCCCTGCAGAATTGTCGGGCACAGCCCCCAAATTCCAACATCAGAAAGCGTTTCAGACATTGTTCAACGAGCCACTAAGCACTTTGTTTGCCTTTAGCCGAATAGGCAGCACTGACTGCACCGTTTGTCTTTTCCAGGGTCAGACAATAAATGATATCCCCCCAGAGGTGCTGATAGACTGTGCACAGCTGGTGAAGAACAACAGCATCCAAGGTAAACATCTGTTATGTTATGGTGGAATGTTTAGGATCAGATATTAGCCACAAGAACTTGGTGACAGAATGAGCCTTTTGTTGTCTTGGTAGTCTTAAAGTATATGATATTATATTCATCCTTATACCTGCATGCTAAACCTACCAGTGCAGTATCTTTTATTCAGTGTACATTAAAGCAAACTATGTTGTACGCTGTCAGGTTGTAAAATGAACAACATCAACGTGGTTTACACACCGTGGGCCAACCTGAAGAAAACCGGAGACATGGACGTCGGACAGATCGGCTTCCATCGACAGAAAGAGGTCAGTAGGAATCAAATTAAATTAAAAAAAACACTCCGAACTCTGGAAAAATGACAAAATGTTCAAGTGTTTCATGTCCGTGCAACGTGTTTCACAGGTGAAGATCGTGGCGGTGGAGAAGAAGGTCAATGAGATCGTAAACCGTTTGGAGAAAACAAAAGATGAACGCTTCCCTGACCTGGCGGCGGAGAAAGAGTCGAGAGACCGAGAGGAGAGGAACGAGAAGAAGGCTCAGCTCCAAGAACAGAAGAGGAGAGAGAAGGAGGAGCAGAAGAGGAAAAAAGAGATGGAGGACCTCAGGTAGGTCACAAAAACTGAACAAAAAGTTTGTTTTTAATTTCTTTTGGTTGTTTGGAATATTATTTTCCAATGACACTGTTTTAGTAAAGTTGGATTTAATTAAATAAAGGTTACTATCTTATCAGACTATGCTGTATATTTTTACCTTTAATTATTAACTGAAAACAAACATCCACATACTTAAATGAGTGCAGGTGTCACATTCACTGGCTCAACGATTAAGCTCCTACAAAGCTGCTGTAAAATCAGCTTTACCACAGGATTAAAAACAGTTAATGATGAGTCAGTCTTCTTCTGAAGCATTTAAAATAAAGCCACTTCACATTATTGAATGGACACTGTGTGAACATCCTGAGCATTCTGCTTCTAAAGTCAATAATTTCAAACTGTCCTGCATACTTTTTTTATTAAATCATCTTTATATATATTTATGTTTGTTTTGTTTTTTTTCTCTCCAGGAACTACACTTCACTGATGAAGAATGAAAACATGCAGAGTAATGAGGTGAGAACAGATCTTCACATTCATATTTTGTTTGGGACTTCACAAACAGAGAGGGGAGGAATCTGAATGAATCTGACATATTTTGTAGAAGTCAGGGATGTTCATGAATGTACCACAAGGTGGCATCAGTGTGAAATACAAAAATTAAAAAAAAGGAGGAGGGGGGGACATAAAGCATACTATTATTTATTTATTATTTATCTTTTTTTAATAATAGTCTGAATGAAACAGAAAAGAAAACTTATTTTTGGTTCCAGCTTACTTTTTAAGGGATAGTTTGGATAATTTGAATTGCAGTTATATGAGGTATTTGTTCATAGTCTGTATTACCTAAAGTAGACGACACTCAGCACACACCCACTGTTTGGAGAAGCAGCAGGAGTACTGGTATAGGAAGCCAAGTAATGTACTTCTGTGGACAGGGTCAGCAGCAAAATGTATTTCAGCCACCTAAAAAAAGTGGTATGGAGTACCAACATTAAACAAAGCAACAGTACAATGAATAAACCTCTTTAACTTGCTATCAAACAGCCTCTTCTTTTTTGCAGTCAATTCTTTACTGTATTTCTGTGTCTTATTTTCATAATTTCACAAAGGTATGAGCACACAAAATACTTTATCTGATAGAGTTTTATAGCTTCTTACACAGTTACTCCTGCTGCTTCTCCAAACTGCAGACACGCCAACTGCCATCTACTGTAGGTAATACAGTGATGATCAATAAGTACCTCATACAACCCCACTTCAAAAAATCCTGACTGTCCCTTTAGGAGTTATTGGATTATACAGAGAGGTCACAGTGGGGTCACTCTCCTTCATTCAGTAAAAGTGTTTAATATCAGCTCTGTTAATGTTCACCACATGTAACTTTCACTTCTCTGCGTGTTGTTTGCAGGACGGTTATGATTCAGACGACTTCATGTGAGATGTCAACACCAGGCAGCAAGCAGACGGAAAGAATCCTCCTCCACCTTCTCAGATCTGCTGTCAGGATGCTCCCCCGCTGCTTTTGCTTGCACTGACATTAAGGAAAAAAAAACAACAAAAACAAATGGATACCTTTTGCTTTTGGACACTTGGAGCAGAAAGCGAGCCAATAAGGGACAGGCGCCGGGACTTATTCCACGTGCCGATTGGTTCGAGACGCGGCTTCTAAATCAATCTGAGCTGGCTGGCCTCTTCATCAAGGGATGACACTGCAGAAGAAACATGGGATGCTGAGGATTCATTTTGCAGGAAAACGCTCAAATAGGAAAACTGTGTTTGATTGGGTTTTCACTTCCATGTTGACTGGCGTTGATGTATGGGTTGTGTTTGGGTGTTTTAATAACCCTTCTGCTCATTCTCTTCATGTTATAATTTCTCTGCATGTTCGATTTTATTGAATACAAATCAATGTATTAATAATTAAACTCACAGTTATAGTTACTTATGTTGACAGTCCTTTATATTATTTTGCAAAGCACCATAAAACAGTCACAGCCACTGTCATACAACTGCAGAATCGTAGTGTATGGAGCCATAAAAAGGACTGAAAGATTTTTTTTTTATCGTGTGTGCACAAATTTGGGGTTGCATCCAAAAAAACAGAAATGCCTGAAGGACAACTAATGATTACTTTGTCAATTAATCTGTTATTTAACTTGAATAATCAATTATTGTTGGGTCCATAAAATATCAGAAAATGGTGAACAACATTTTTACTGTCACAGAGGGGTAAAAATAATTACATTTAAGGAGATGGAATCAGAATTTGGACATATTTTCTTTGAAAAAAGTCTAAATGATTAATCGATTATAATATATATATAAGATATATAAGATCTTATGCAAGGATAGTCAGAAATTGTAATTTTTAAGTACAAAATTTGCCAATACTCAGTCTCCTTTAGTGAGCATGTCAAGCGTATAAACAGCTTGGAGAAATAAAATGTAATAAAAGATACATTTAATCATGGCAGCAGAAATATTAGCAATCCATATTAAAGACTCAGACATTCTTTAACTGAATGTTTTTGATGATAAAATAATTATAAGCCAACTGGCTGATAACACCATCATCTTCTTAAAAAAATTAAACAAATTCCAACAAATTGAAGTCTTTGAGTTAATTAATATGTTTTCTAAAGCATCAAATTTAAAGCTTAAACACAACAAATGTGAATTAATGGCGATACATGACTGCAGTCTCACAGAAGTTTATAATATTCCTATCAAACACTCTGTGAAATAAGACATAAAAGTCAGCGAAACCTTAAATATTCAAGACAAAATTCTTGAATGTAAATCGAGGCTACATACGTGGTTACAAAGGGACCTGACAGATTTTGGAAGAACATCCTGAGCTAAAATGAAATCTTTATCATGGTGCATTTATCCGAATATTCAATCACCATATCTAATGAATTCTTTAAAACCAGTAACCAATTAAATTTTAGTTTTAATTTTAAGGTTCCAGGTTCTGAAAAATACAAATACACAAGAATGTGCTTGAGTATGACGATCTTTATTAAATTTAACATGTTTTTGTTTTCAAACACAAACTTTGACCATTACAACAGTGAATATTTACCAGTGCATTAGCTTTTCAGTCGTCCCTTTCAATCAGTCCGAGTATGCCAGAATACTATTTAGTGTCTAATAACGGCCCAGTAGCATCAAAATCAAAGCTTGCCTGAGTTTTAATCAATCATAACATATTGCTTCCAAACCGTCAAACAGCATCAACATTAGCCTTTTATCATGAGACAGCTTTTTCCAACGGGAAACAGCTGTTATATATGCCAAATACAGCTCTCCAAACCAACCAAACTCCACTGGCAAAATCAGTAATTGTACCTCACAAAACACAGGAATTGTTGTTCTACAGCTGCATGGATTTGTTTTGTTTGTTGTTGTTGTTGTTGTGTGACTTCGGTGAATCCAAACTATCCTTTTAACAATAACAATAATAACAATAACACAAACTAACTAATAGAACGAGGCAACGGTAGACCTGCAACTCACATGTTCTGGAAGGTAAAATCATTGATTTCCTTAGTGGAGTCTGGCTGGTTTGGAAAGAGCAATATCTGGCTTATGTAACCGCGGTTTCCCATCGCAAAAGGCTGTCTGACAGCAAGGTAAAGCTGTGAAACAATTCTAAATATAACATACACTTAAACTGATATTGTTTTTTTTTGTGTTGTCCATGTTGACGGGCATTTGCTGTAGGTAATACACTGACTATCGATATACCTCATACAACTCCACTTCAAATAATCCAAACTATTCCTTAAAGGTATCTTATTGTGATGTTGTCCATAGTGCATCCTCGCATATGCTGTCCTGCAACCTCAAAACAACCAATATCTAATGATTATTCCTAAAATGGGAGTTGAAATCAGCAGAACAGTTAGTAAAACAAGTGTTTTTTTTTGTCCATCATCCTTTAGTAGAGTTTATTAGTCTCAGACCACAGATGTGGTGCTCTCTGGATTGATTCGAACCGGCCTGGTGCTCTTCCTCAGGTCCTGCAGCTGTTTGGCCGGCTTGCCCACTCCCTCCTCGAACCTCCGCTCCACCACGGGCAGCACGGTGTCGTGGAGGAAGGTTGCGTTCTGCATGATGAAGGCTTTCTTCTCAGGGTCCTGCTCACAGCGCAGGCTGTAGTCCACGTGCTGCACGGCCACCAGGATGATCTCCCGCAGGCTCTCCAGCAGCACCATGTGCAGCTCGGGGAAGTAGAGCTTCAGGCCTTCCTCCAAGAAGCTCATCATCTGCTTTGTGAAGGCCACGACGGTGTAGCTCAGGTTCACCCAGCAGTCGTCACCGGTGTACTGCTCGAAACTGCCCATGCCACAGCTACGCATCTCGTCCTGCAGAAACAAGATTAAAATAGTTATGTTTAAAATGATAAAAGTAACAGTGATAGAAAGAGTAAGTACAGTATTTTAAAATCTGGGCCCTATCTTCTAGGGTCTAAATGGCTAAAATTAGTACCAGCTCATGAGCTGATGAATTTTAACATTTATCTGTCAGTCGCTGGTGGATGTTCACATATTAAAAAGTAAATTTCCCACCATTAATAGGTACAGAAAGTTTTATAACAGTACATTGCCTCAGCCAGCAGATACTAAATGGGCAGCAAATGCTGCAGTGTAATCCTTGGCACCAAATGCAGCCGTCAAAGTGCATCCATGAAAAGTTCTTGTTTTATCAACGACAGGCTCAGATCATTATTGTAAGTGTCTGACAACATTATGGAAAGGATCCTTTTTGTTTAAGAGACATTACACAGCTCTCTCTGACCAAAACAATAGTTTCATATCACAAAGCACAGGAGTAACTCGTCTACCGCTGCCTCAATTGGACAGTTAGTTTATGTTATTATGTAACTTTGGTGTTTTAAAGGGTTAGTTTGGATCTGAACATGTTACAACACCAAAGTTACACAATAACACAAACTAACCAATCTTAAATCTTTGACAACAAGGTTTCTCTCTGTAGGGATCCTTTCCATAATGTTGTAAGATTACTTGGAATTAGAATCTAAGCCTGTCAGTGGCAAAAACAAGGATTTTTAGTGCCTTGACAGGCTGATGGAGTCGTTGCCCTCAAGGATTATGTTGCAGCCCGTTTCATGGATGCTGGCAGGTGTGATCTACTGGACCAATTCCAAAACCTTTCGTACCTATCACTGTCATTTAGACCCCAAAATATGTCAAAATAGGGCCCAGATTTTAAAATACCCGAATTACCCTTAAACATATAGTAGCATGGAAGATCAACATGAAACTTGAAGAAGTCAGAGAACTGGAAACACACACAAAACAACACAGAAACCAAATGTACCTTGAGTTTAGCCAGAGCCTCGGGGGTCATGAGGTTCATCCTCCTCCACATCTCCTCAGAGTTTCGGTGCTTGGTGGCCTCCATGATGATGTCCTTGTAGCTCAGCAGGGCTGCCTTGATGTCTTTGACCAGCAGGGACTGCAGGGTGAAGGTCAGGTCCAGGCCGATCTCAGTCAGCTGCTGACAGTGCTCCTTCGCCACTTTAACACACTCCGCCGCTGTCGACAGGCTCTCCTTGCTGTCAAACACCTGAGAAAGACAAAAAAAATCTCACTTTCATAGGGTATTTTTTGCAATTTCACAAGAATAAATTTGCTTTCACAGACTTTTGAATGACATATTACATACTCTAGTTCCATTTTAGAGAACTTAACATCCCGTGCCAGGGTTTTGCTTGTCAGAAATTACCGTAAATCTAACTAAATAAGCCTGCCAGGCAGTTGGCAAGTTAACTAACCCAGCTCCTCTCCTCTGTTGTGAAGCAAGCAGCCTTAACCCTTCAATTTGGCCCACAAAGGAAGTAAAGGAGCCCCAAAAACAAAAAGCAACATATAGGATAAAAGCCTATTGTGTGTATATCCTGTAAATTTTTGGTTAGTTTTTTATATTTTTGATATGTAGTACAAGGTATCCACAGTTAAAAGTCCATCTCCTCCACCTACCTGCTTGCTGAAGGCGTCCACAAACATCCTCATGGCTGATCGGGACCAGACCACGAAGGCGGAGTAGCAGCCCGTGTTTCCCGCAAAGTCCATCTCAAACTCCTTGGCCGTCTCCAGCAGGCTGGTGAAGAAGATGTTGCAGAGTTTATGGATGTAGAGCAGCGTGGCTCCCTCTATGCGCAGCTGCCGTATGGCCGTCTGGACCGCAGCGGCTCGGTTCTTCAGAAACAGCTCGCAGGCTTTGGTGGACTGGCCTGAAACACAGTTGAAAACAATTCAAATTTACAGCACATACATTATGTAATGTAGTGAGACAGGGCAGCTTTTCCACAGCATTTATAATATTTCACATTTACACAGCAGGCAATATTTACATTTTTGCATCACTTACATGATGATGAATTACAATATAGGGTTTAAGGCTGACAAATTGTATATGCTTATGACTAAATCTTAACAAAACTTTTAAAAAGGGACTTTTTAGGGACAGTTTTCCCAAAAGAAGACACTGAAAACCTGGCTGAATATTTAGAACATAATTTAGGAAGACATAATTTATAGAAAATATATGTGAATCATTAGGATGAAAACAGGACCAGTGTGTAGAATTTAGTGGCATCTAGGGGTGAGCTTGCAGACACATTGTTTCACTCTCCCCCACCAAGCATCTAGGAAAACACACAGTGGTTGCAAAACTCATGAAATGCGTGCCAAAGTCACACAAAGTCACATCTAGAGCCATTGTTTGGTTTGTCTGTTCTGAGCTACTGTAGAAACATGGAATACTAAATTCAGATTCTGCCACATTCTGCTACACACACACACTGGACCTTTAAATGAAGGAATAAAAAGTGAAATTTAGCACTTTTTTAATATTCAGAAAATGTTACATCATTTGGTTGGTGGCAAGTGAAAAAATTTCTTTTTTACAGATTTTATTCTAACAACTTGACTCACTTTAACAGCCTCAAAGGTCAAAATCTGAAGTAATTATGTTAAATAATTGTTTGAATACTTGCTCTAAGTGTCTAAACTAGATTTAACTACTCCATGCAAATTTAATGCAAAGAGTACAGATGTGGGAAGAGAACAAGAAACTCTCCACTTTCTTAACAACACTGTGGTTAAACTGTGTAGCTTGTAAGTGTGAATGAGTAAGGGATAATATACAGTGAGTGGGTTGTTATCACAAATTATTACACAGCTTTGTTTAATGCTGAAACCCGATTGGTCAATTACAGCATTCTGTGTTCTGTTCTTTCTAAATAGCAGATTGTTGCTATGGACACAGTTCTGATCAAAGACTCTAGAGGGGCATAAAATCATTTTTTCATCAATAAAAACATTCTTCAATGAATATATTGTTTCAGATTATTATCTTTTAAGTAAGCAGCAGTGTAATACACAAAATAATGTACAGTGAGCAGGTCATTATTGCGAAATAAACCCCAACAGGGTGGTGCAGGACTTGAAAGGGGTTTATTTAGCAATAATGGCCTGCTCACTGTACATTATCTCACTTATTACACAGCTACTTAAGAAAAAAATTAATAATTTGACAGAAAATATTGATAAAACAAATATTTAATTACTCCTCCAGACTCTATGATCAGAACTGTGTCCATAGCAACTGTCTGTTCTTCATAGCAACGGTCTGCTATACAGAAATAACTGACCTTAGAATGCTTCAACTGACCAATCAGAACAGAGTATTTTACAAAGCTGTGTAATAATGTGAAATAAACCCCAATGGGGTGGTGCAGAACAGAGTATTAACAAAACTGTGTAATACATTGTGAAGCTGATTTTTTGTTGATGTGTGAGGTGCTTTTGCTGATTAATTAATTAATTAATTAATTAATTAATAAAGCAGGACCTAGTCTGATCAGCTGGGACACGGCCCTCCGGGTGGCTTTAGGTCCACCTCGAAGAGACCGATCTGGAGACAACTCGAACACCAGGACTTCCGTCAGCTGCCGCACACGCTCATCCACCTTCAGCCTCAGTTCTTTGACCTTCGGGGTGACCGGCTGGTCTTTCAGATACCCATTCAGCTTATCCAGCAGGTCCACTGCGCCCTCAAAGTCTCTCTGGGCAATGCAGACGTCCAGGTCCTCCGGCAGCTCCTGGATCCACTCTAAGCTGAGGTCCACACTTTCTTCAGTGTCTGCTGGCTCGTCATCGTCCACATCGAAAGGATTGGTGGACACCTCCACTCTCACAGGAGACGTGGGGATCTCCTCCTCTTTCTTGTGCTTGTCCTTGGTGACTTTGTTCTTCTTGGTCTCGTCCAGGATCTCCAGCCACTCTTTCTTGATCTTGCTGTTCTCCGCCTGGAAGATGCGGCTCTCTGGGAACATAAGGATCTTGAACATATCCTTCATGGGAGGGTTGTCCTTAACATTGACCACTGCGAAGCTCTCCAGGTCGTACAGGGCATTGTATTTGTACTTCACGGTTCCTCTGCGGTTTGGCAGCCAGGTAGCGATGAGGAGACAGTCGTTCATGAGGAAAGCATGGACCTTCTGGATGGGGGACATGTTGTCAACATCAAACTCCACAAGGTCTCCATTATAGACTAGGTGTCTCCCTGGGGTGTCCATGATGTTTTTACCTCCCTCCACCTTCTCCAGCAGTGAGGTGAGTGTCCTCTGCTTCACCTCCTCTGTCTCTTTAGGGAAAGCAGCCTGCATCTCTTTGGAGGTCTCATCCTTGTCTGCGGACAGCAGGGCCTGAGTGATGCTCTCCATGATGCTCTTCTGCTCCGTCAGGATGTGACTCAGCTGGTACATCTCGCTTTCCAGGTACGAAATCTCTTTGGCCGTTTCGATGAACTGTCTGTAGTTCTTGTAGACATTTTTCTTCAGATTTTGAGCCGTTTCGTCGGCCAAGTTTTGGATTTTCTGACGGTGCTCCTGCAGATCTCTGTCGCCATCGGACTGCTGTGACAGCTGCTTCACGTAGTTCTGCGGGTCGAAATTCGGCGATTCAAGAAGCTTCCGGAGTCGGTTCCCCGTTTCCGACATCGTCTATCGTGTGTTTGTTCACTTATTTAGACAAAAAAAATGACAAATTAGTGTTAAATGTGGACAGAGGAAGAGTACATAGAGGATTCTTCCTTCATATCCGCTTTCAACCCCAAACAGGAAGTTGTAAACTGGTTGACACCCTGAAACGTCACGAGATTCGGAAAAAAGGGTCGTGCCTAAAAGGGAACCCTAGATTTGCGAAACTCTCGCGAGGTTTGTATTTGTTATTTCTTCATTCTGCACTTTCTACAAACAAATTTAGTTTTATAATATCACGGTGCTATCGTTAAGATCTCCTTAAGTTTATGGACAAAAACACTCGGTTACGGTTAGGGAAAGCTCGTGGTTTGGTTTAAAATGATCAGTCTCGCGAGATCTTTCGTTGGGGCTCGATTTTTTTAGTCTTTCCTCATAGAATTTAAAATATAAACAAAATACGAGACTTTTCGTGTTGCTACTTTTTATTAATTTAATATTTAAACTACAAGAGAATATCCCCGAGAGGTTTCAAACTGACCAACCGCTAGAAATGAAGACTACTTTTCCCAGAAATCATTTCTATGATATCAAACAAGCGAAGTTTTGTCAAGTGTGCGAGAGTTACTAAACGCTAGAGGGGAAAACAAGTGTCATAATAAAAGCAAACTATTACAAATATTACAAAATATTACAACAATTTAAAGACATTCAGAATTTTCCTTCAGGATCCTTCAGTTCTATTTTATCTTAGTAACAGTGTATTTTTTTATGTAAAAACCAAGCTTCATCCAAGGAATATTCTTTGCAAAGTCACTGTATTATGTAATTACATAAGGCTTTGTGACAACCTTACTCTAAAACAGAGTGAATAGCTCTGTTATTATTCTTACTGCATAACCACAGAAACATTAGTTTGATATGAAACACCTTTACCCAAAATCACAGAATTTTTAGGACCATCTCTCAATATCAGAGCAAATTCCTTAAGTGTAACAGGAAAACTGAAATGAGAAATACATTTATCATATTAACTCTGAAAGATGGCCACTGTTTTTTGTCAGGCGTTTTATTTTGAAATCCATACCGGATATCGTTTGGTTGTATTATGATAGAGTCGACACTGCACTGTTGGCGCTAGCTTTGGCTGACAGTTAGCAAACACGGTCGTCCAACATGAAGATATGATGATAAGATATGTTTTTAGCTGAAATCATGAAACAAATCCAAGTATTTCTACGGATAATATATTTGACAGACTGTGTTGTGGCTCCAGTGAGACTGTCACTTATCTGAGAGCCGCGTACAAGTTACGTTAGCTAGTTAGCTTCAGCAAGCTAACAAAACGTTACCAAGGCTACGTAACGTTAACTGTTAGCTTCCTCACCTTACATCACCTCTTCCACTGTTTCTGCTGTGATGGATAATGATTTTCTGCTCGCCATTCAGCTACAGGAGCAGTTTGACAAAGAATACGAGACTTCATTGTTTCCATCAAACGGATTTGAGGAAAATGATTTCGGACAGAGCAGCAAGAAACGGAAAGTGGAGGTAACTGGAAGTGGCAGCGATGTGGTTCCTTACTGGAAGCCGGCTGCTCAGCCCGAGAGGCCGCTGTCCATCGTGGATGAGTCCTGGGAGATGCTGGACCCCAACCCCGATGTCAGAGCCATGTTTCTGGAGTTCAATGACATGTTTTTCTGGGGGAAACTCAGCGGGGTTGAAGTGAAGTGGAGCCCAAGAATGACACTGTGAGTCCCCTCATGTTAGCTATGTATTATTGAGTTGTTTTTGTTGTCAGAAGGCCAAAACCACACTGACATGTAACGCCCTTATTGAAGATATAAGTGTCAGATTTTTGCATGGCTTTGGTATGGCAATGGGAACGGGTTGTGTCATGGTTTAAACCAGTGGTTGCCAAACGTTTTAATGTCAAGGATCCCCAGAATAGATGCACATTAGACCCCCAGTATGAGGGCATTATGTCTCAACCAATCCCCTCTGAGAATCTGTTTTCATTTTAAGGTTTGAGGATAAACTCTTTGAGTCTATCAAAGTAAGATCATTATAAAGTACAATCAATCAAAATTTATTTCTCCTTTTGCTGAGGACCTCCTACAGTCCACTCAAAGCATGCGGATCTCAGTTTGAAAACCACTAGTTTATATAAGTTTTCATAAGTTTATGAAAGTGTTCTGTGTTCTGTATCTAATGTCTACTCTTCCTATGCTTCTCTCGTAGGTGTGCTGGCGTGTGTTCCTACGAGGGTCGAGGTGGACTGTGTTCAATCAGACTCAGTGAGCCTCTGCTGAAGCTAAGACCGAGAAAAGACCTGGTGGAGGTGAGGTGGATAGTAACACCGATCTTACTTTTTCACAGGTGATTTGAGCAGGGAACATTAGCACCTGCCACCAGCCAAAATATGCAAGTAGTAGGACAATTTGCTTCACCCACCACGCAAAAAACCACGGTAATCTATTTCGTGGCTGGTAAAATATGAACATTCACTGGCCATTTGGACCCTGGATTTGAGTATTTATCACATACTCTCTTACAATGTTTATTCAAAATAATTAAATCCCTTCCATTTTAGGGATGAGAACCAAGTGAAGCAGTTCCAAATTGTCTGTACCATTGGAACTGTGTTCCTCTGGGCTTCAAGTTCCTTCAGTCAAGGTTTTTTTTTTTTACAGTTGTGCATTGCGTCAATGACGTCAAACTCATCCATCTATGCTGCTAAAGACTTGTGACAAAGAAAAGTCATGATGGAGAGGTAGAAATGATTTAAAACATGGTTTCATTTCACAAAGAAAGATTACAGCTGTAGTGGTTGTAATGTCTGTAAAATGATCATTAGAATGTTGTAGAACTGTTGCGCTGACACTGAAAACCAATCAATGAATTCCTATCCCTATTCAATTTGCAGTAAAGAGAATCACTTGTGTCAACAGCAATCTCCTGTCAAAGTATCAGAATAACACTGAAAATTGACCACGCAAGTGGATATACTTATGTTTTCTTTAGACTGTGAAACAGCTTGTTATAAGGCATGGCAATTTAGTAAAAGTGAGATTATTCAAAATATTCAGAATAAATAAACATAAAAAGAAAAGTATCAGGTTAGATCTCATAAGATAGACCCAAATTTCCTCTCATACATAATAACAAATCTTCTGATGTTCCAGCTGTGGATTTGTTTTGGAGCTGGAAATGCAAAGAAATAACATACGTCCTTCCTGTTTTCCTACATTAATTATTATTTATTGTTTCCACAGACTCTCCTTCATGAAATGATTCACGCGCTGCTGTTTGTGACCCAGAACAACAGAGACAGAGACGGTCATGGCCCTGAGTTCTGCAAACACATGAACCGGATCAACGCAGCCAGTGGGACAAAGATTTCTGTAGGTGTCTCTTCTATGACGCGTTTTAAGCATTTAGCTGATATTGTTTTATCTCTTCACAGCCTGTTGCACAGAGTGCAATAACCAAACAACCATCTGAATCTCCTCCCTCTGTCCTCTTGTCAGATCTATCACAGTTTCCATGATGAGGTCGATGTGTACCGGCAGCACTGGTGGAGATGCAACGGGCCCTGCCAGAATCGCAAGCCTTACTTTGGCTTCGTGAAGAGGGCCATGAACCGGGCTCCATCTGCTCTGGACCCCTGGTGGGAGGACCACAGGAGGACGTGTGGAGGGACCTATACCAAGGTCAAGGAGCCAGAAGGATACGGCAAAAAAAACAAAAAGGACGGGAAGATGACAGAGAAGAAGGCCCCGGGAAATGGAAAGTCTTCCAGTACAACTACAGGTGAGGAGCTTCTTCCTCTGCTGCATATGAAGGGCTGTCCTGAATAATCTTGTTGGGGTTTCAAAGCTTCAGTGAGAATTACCCGTGAATATCTGAAGCTATCATACTCTGGTCAAAATTGCAGTCATTATTTACTCACATAATTTGCTATTGTTGTATTATTATTGAGTCCAATAAGAGACAAGGACAGGAGGGAAACATCAGCCACTAACTGCTCCATCCTTAAAAGTCTCAAAAGTCAGCTTCACCAACAAGCATTGAGCAGTAGCGATGATGTAGGGAGCATTTAGCTTGTGCTTATCACAGCCCTGTGTTCATGGGACTGCATTTGTGCACGCAGAGCTGTAATGCTCCTCTGCAAGGATGCTTCCCCACTCTTGGATACTCTGCTTGCTCATATCATATACACATGGCTGCTTTTTATGTGTGCGGGCCGTTGAGGAGCTCTATTTCTTGCTCTTAATCTGGCATTTGCTTCTTTTTCTGTGCAGCTGATGCAACGTCTTCTTCCTCTGTTCAGAAAAAAACAAAAATATAGTATCTAAACACTGATTTGGGTGTCAGTTAACATGGCAACAGTAGAAACTTCAAAACACTCAGGTCAGCATTACTACAACAGATAAGAAACTAAAGCCAGCAGCTAGATTGTTTCAGCACAAAGGTATCCAAAGATAACAAAATTCACCTTCCAGCACCTTTAAAAGTTTCTGATCAGTTTGTCATGTCTTACTTGTTTTATCCGTACAAAAA